>CAEGAF010129891.1:0-13735 GCA_903067075.1 Micropoecilia bifurca
AGTAATAACTTTACTAAACAAAACAATTAGAACGTTTTGGCTGGGGATCATTCTTCAAAGGCGTGCTGCTCAACATTCACCAATAGAACCAAAGTGACACAGAACCATATATATCACACAGTTATTGAGAAAGATCAGATGATATAGTCATACTCACTCTGCCATTTCCCATCATGCCTTTGTAGTTGTTTGCCAGCCAGAGAGAATGGAGACTCGACCGCTGAGAATGGAGACTCGACCACTGAGAATTGAGACTCGGCCGCTGAGAATGGACTCTCAGCTGCTGAGACGCCAGTCTCATTGGAGACTCCAGTGTGTCTGAGTTTGCAGTCTTCTATGGAAATACATTATAGTTGAGCTAAATTACTGGCAAAGAGGTAAATAGAGTATAGTAATTGAAAAGAAAAACCTGTTCAGGATGCAAAGACAAATATAAAGCACTCCTTGTATTAGTGTTCTTCTTCCCTGGACTTACCAGTTTGAATGAATGGCCATGTTTAGGTTTTAGATGGTGTATTAAACACTCACTTTTAAGATATTCAGAGACGGCAGTACTATTTTATAAAAAGTATCCAAAACTCTATCCTTCACAGCTGTAGTAATGGAGAAAGACCAGTTGAGTTGGCCATAATTACTCACCATGTAATCTTCCTTATTCCTTCTGTTTAAGTGAACATACTCCTGAGACTCAGTTAGGTTCATGTTGGCGTTCACCTGTGGACATACATTACAGTAAAGTTGAAACACTGTTTGAAGGTGGAGCAGATTTAAATAGCAGCATAGACATTCAAATTGTTTTGTTTAGTAATAACTTTACTAAACAAAACAATTAGAACGTTTTGGCTGGGGATCATTCTTCAAAGGCGTGCTGCTCAACATTCACCAATAGAACCAAAGTGACACAGAACCATATATATCACACAGTTATTGAGAAAGATCAGATGATATAGTCATACTCACTCTGCCATTTCCCATCATGCCTTTGTAGTTGTTTGCCAGCCAGAGAGAATGGAGACTCGACCGCTGAGAATGGAGACTCGACCACTGAGAATTGAGACTCGGCCGCTGAGAATGGACTCTCAGCTGCTGAGACGCCAGTCTCATTGGAGACTCCAGTGTGTCTGAGTTTGCAGTCTTCTATGGAAATACATTATAGTTGAGCTAAATTACTGGCAAAGAGGTAAATAGAGTATAGTAATTGAAAAGAAAAACCTGTTCAGGATGCAAAGACAAATATAAAGCACTCCTTGTATTAGTGTTCTTCTTCCCTGGACTTACCAGTTTGAATGAATGGCCATGTTTAGGTTTTAGATGGTGTATTAAACACTCACTTTTAAGATATTCAGAGACGGCAGTACTATTTTATAAAAAGTATCCAAAACTCTATCCTTCACAGCTGTAGTAATGGAGAAAGACCAGTTGAGTTGGCCATAATTACTCACCATGTAATCTTCCTTATTCCTTCTGTTTAAGTGAACATACTCCTGAGACTCAGTTAGGTTCATGTTGGCGTTCACCTGTGGACATACATTACAGTAAAGTTGAAACACTGTTTGAAGGTGGAGCAGATTTAAATAGCAGCATAGACATTAAAATGACTCATTATTTGATACAAAGTATCAAATAATGATAGTATCATTATTTACATCAGTATCATTATTTATACAAAGTATCAAATAATGATACTTTGTATCATTATTTGATACAAATAATGATACAATAGACATTAAAATGACATTAAAATGACTCATTATTTGATACAAAGTAAAATATTTACACCATTACATATCATTTCTGGTTTTTAGCTGGGATGCTTCTGTACTATCGACAATTCCTGGGAATGTGTTGGTGTCAAAAAATGAATAAAGCAGGAACTTGAATACATAAATTTACCAAAAGAACTTTAGCAAATTTGAAAGATGAAAACAAAGAATCCTGTCTGCTTCTAAATATTGTACAACATGATTCTTGAATTACACTAGGTAATTATTTTGTATTATGCATTTCCTGCTACATTGAACAAACATAGCCAGATAATTGACTTTAATTTTATAATTACCTTTATAAAGCCAAATGTATCACATTTGACAGTCATATTTCTGAGATCACTGACTGTTTAAAAAGGTTGGGACTTTTCTAAAAACCTGCTGGATTAAATTCTGTACTTGAACTATGCCCTCTGGTGAAGAATGTAAATACTACAAGGAACAAGTGCCAGTTTAACGTTTTCATTCAGTCAAAGGGTAAGCACATACAGTTTGTGACTTGAATTGCAACGAAGACATAAATGTAGTGAAGTACCTGTGTATGGCCCTTCTTGACGCCGTCTGTCGTACTCTCCATAGTCATTGAAGTTATGATTTTGAACTCAGTCTGACAAAAAAATAGTAGGGAAAAATATATTTGTGTTTGCTGTAGCAATGCATTATAATCACTGTGTTACACACTCTCCATTCATTTTAGGTTATTCATATAGCACCAGTTCCCATCAAATGTCACCTGAAAGTGTTTTACAAGTAAAAGTGGCCCAATTAAATTCCAATAATTCAGAAATACATGATGAATCCAATTTATTTAAATCTAGTCCAGTTGTACACACAAATTGGAGTGAATGATACAAAGTACAATATGATCCTTGGTTGATTCTAGTTTTTGATGGCAGAATAAAAAGAGTCAACTGTTTAAGGAGGACAATCCTGAGATGTCGCATTGACAGTCTCTCTGTAGTCAGCACAGTCTCTCCACAACTTACCGTGCAATCAGTGCCCGGTCCTTCTTCATTGTACTTTGTCATTGACTGAATGTATTCTTCATTGTCTATAGGGGGTGTATATTTTTGTAGACTGCACTTAAAAAGAAGGAGCAACACTGTGGACACATTAAAATAGTTTGAGCACCATATTTGCAAATTTTATTCACTTTTAAAGCTAATCCTAAATATATAGTTTATCTCATGAGTTTCAAATTGCCTGTTAACATAAGGTTAAATGGATGTAAATGTGAATAAGAATTCAGTTAATTTATTTCAGCAGATTCAATGTATCTACAGTGACATAACCTTTCTTTTGTTTCTGTATGACAAACACTCATTCATTAAAATGGTAAAACTAGCATCTTAGTGGTGCCATATTTTATGTTTTGAGAAAAGTGTTTTTTAGCTGGAAATTCTATAAAGGAAGAAAAGTTTCAGAGGGAGGAGAAGCTTTTCACATTCATTTAATTTCCACAGTGCTCCATTTCTTGGATGCATTTGATATTTTCTCATCAAATGACTCTGAAGTTACAATGATGTCCTACAGCTAATGTAAATGCAAATGTCATATTTTCAAAAAGTGAAAATATCACACACACATAGTATATACACTTTCATAATTTTGGTAACAGTTTATAATATACTCACATAGAAATGGTAGCAGTCCTGCACAAATTATTAGTATGGCCGTGTCACCAAGGCCAACTGACAAGATCTTTATGCAAACACCGGGTTCGTCACACTCGCACACCTCAATGTTTAATTGCTCCTCCTTAGCTTGACTCTGTTTGTCCTGAATCCGTATTGGCACATAGTATTTACCATAGTCAGATTTCTTCAACAAAACAATGCCAACCTCTTCACCTGTTTATAAAAAATAAAATACATTGGTAAAATATATGAATACATACTTCCTTTTATGATTTTGTTTGCTGTACTCAAGTGCTCCGTTTGTAATTTTGCTTGATATTATTATTATTACTACCACATAGAGGTAAATATTTATAACTCAACTATGAGTAGGCTATTTACTTTGGTAATTTTGGTAGTGAGGCCAAAGTGTGAACTAACCGTAGGTAGGATCTATTTTCCATCGTTCGTTCACAGTTTTACCATCTACAAAGGAGAAAGTGAAGGGGCCACTGTATGGTTCAGCATCAGCATCTTTAGCATGCAGTATGACCTTGTCAGTATGGTTTGAACACATAACAAAAGTATTGTTGAGCAGCATAGGAGTGTTATCATTGACATCCCTGAGGTGGACGGTGACTGTGCATGTACTTGTGGCTGGAGGTGAACCTTGAAAACCACAGGAAAGGTAATTTTTTCAGTTCAGTTATTTAATTAATAAATTATGCCTTTTGATTGTAGCTGCAAGTGTTTAGAAATGTCATACCATCATCTATGGCAGCAATAACAATTCTGTAAGTACTGTTCTTATCTACATGGGGTGATTCTCTATCCATCTTCTCAATTGTTGTGATTGTTCCTGTTTTTTCATCAATAGTCACCCAATTAGCAGGGTCTTCTACCAGTTCGAACCTGGAAAAAAATAAATCAAACAGTAGGTCAATTTTATTGTCAGGAGAAAAATAAACTATCTGTATCAGTATTCAATTACAAAACCTTATTAGTAAAATATAAATGACTGTAGTCTATATGCCTGAATTCTTGTCGTATAATTATGAGACAGGCACACTAAGCCCCCACACTGCAACCACACCAGTCAGAACCCATAGAAGAGGGTTTACGAAATAATATGCATATCTTAAATGAGGTACAGTTCTTAAATAGTATTTTTGGTTTGCTTTCACTTTTTCCCTTCCTAAAACATACATATTACCACATCTTGCACAAATGTACATATTAGGTGATGATCAGTTATGAGGAAATAAGTTTGCAATTATTAATTGACTTAACAAATAATTTTAATGCCGGTCAAACAAGCAAATCATGCCGAACATAAATAAGGTTTCATTGAAAACATACCTGAAGTTAGGGGAGTCAACATCTGTAACCTTAGGAGTAAACAGCACCTGGCCTTTCGCTGATTCCTCTGTCTGGAATACCTCAGCTGTCAAATTTTTGAACTCCGGAGGGTCATTAGTGTCAACCATTTCCACTATGATGTTAACAGAATCTTTTGGTGGAAGGCTTCTTAAATCTTTAATTAATTTTCCATCTTTACAGACTGTTAAAGCTTCAACATTCTCAACGCCGATTTGCAGTTTTACCAAGGTGGTTACGTCAAAATTCTTTGCCTGAAGAAGACACAGGTGTAGATGTTAAGTAACTCTTCATGATACTTATGCTAATAATTGGCGCACTCATAGTTTAGTCCATTATGAATGAACATTTTCTGTAAGGTGTGGTAAAACAGTTACCTTGACAACACCAACGATCCCTTCGTTTGTTTTAGGGTCAGTGGTAATTTTGTAGATTCCATCTTCATTGCCGCTGATAAAGAAGTACTTGGCTCGCCAGCCGTCAGTGTTGGGAGTGTCCTTGTCCTCTACTGAAACTCTTAAAATATCATCAGGGGTTTGCATTTCCACAGCCTTAGCTTCATACTAAAAATATGAAGAAATAATAAATTTAGTGGAATTTACAAATTAGAAAAAAAAAATATTGATATCATAAGTAATTCTTGCCTGTCTCTTTTTAAACTGTGGTGGATGACTGTTTGTGTCAATAACATTGAGTGTAACAGTCGCAGTACTTGAAAAAGGCGCCTTTCCAAGATCTGATGCAATAATAACAATTGAGTACTGTTTTTGTTTCTGAAAAATATAGTTACACATATTTTAGCTTTACCAAAAAACTGCACAG
This sequence comes from Micropoecilia bifurca, assembly GCA_903067075.1. Classification (NCBI taxonomy): domain Eukaryota; kingdom Metazoa; phylum Chordata; class Actinopteri; order Cyprinodontiformes; family Poeciliidae; genus Micropoecilia; species Micropoecilia bifurca. Next base: position 5,582 of record CAEGAF010129891.1, read on the forward strand.
AGTGCATGAAGTTCCAAAAACGACATAACTTTAATAAATTAAGACCTACATCATAGTCAAAGCATCCTTCAGTTACGAGTTGATGTAGTCTGTCATTAACTTTCTTTACTCCAATCTTTGGTTCAGCTGGGGTTTGTTTAGCCACAGTGACCACGACTGATGAGTTGATTGTGCCTGGCTGATCTATGTCTTCAACCTCCAAGGACACTGGCACTGAAGACAAAGAAAGACAACCATGGAAGTAGCTGTTCAGTCATTATTTATTGCCTACATAAATAACATATAATATATAACGTATCTATTACATTTGTGAGAAAAACCTTAAAATTCACAGTACTCAACAGAAAAAAACGTTTAAGCATAAGTATATCCACACGTGCCAAAAATATTTTGTCGCCTAGATATAAAAATGTTATCCTTAAACTTGACTAACATTAAACAAGAAATTAAAGTTTTAAGTCTTTTTCTTCAAATTTACAATGAGAAGGTTTTTATAAAACCTTTTTTTTTTTTACATAAAAGTTTCATAATTTAGAAAACCAGACTTTTGACATATTTGCAGGTTTCTGAACTTACATTCTTTCGTATTTTCCTTCACATCGTAACTTTTCTGAGACATAGTGAACCTCGGTGCGTTGTCGTTTATGTCTTTTACTTCCACATCAAAAGATAGATCTCGGTCAATTTTTTCCCTTGTTTTTTTGTCCAGGATATCAAATGTGATCTGTCGATTATATTTTATTCAAATGACACAGTTTGTAATGACTACATATTAATAGTGACGGATTTTCCCTCACGTGATAGCAGTCCTTCGTTTCCCTGTCAAGGCGCCTATGTAGGTAGACTTCTCCACTTGTTTTATTGATGCTGAACAGTCCTTCATCCACACCTTCTCCTTTTATTTCAAACTCATATTCTGTCTCTGCTGTCTTAAGATTGTGCATCTAGGAGAGAAACAAATAATCCAATTATCAGTGGCAGGTTTTTGCATTAATAACCTTGATTAGGCATTGAGCCGACAGATTATCGTATTTCCAATATATATAAAAAGAATCTGTGTTGTACCGTAGAAATTTTGTACGGATATGTCACGTCCATTTCCTCTTCTAGTTCTATGGTAGACAGGACCCATCTTCTTTTGGAACGTGACAAGGATTCCTAAGGAAGCCAAAATGCAATTACATCCATTTATTTTTTGAGGAAAACATTGTAGAAATTTCCTCCCAAAATTTCTCTATTTACCCGTTTAGCTCGTTTATGGCGCTCACTGCCCTCTGTACTTCCTCCCAAGACTGTTAATGCAACCTGTGGATAGAAAACACAGAAAAGGAACGTGATTAACTTACAAACATTAATTGCTCTTTTCATCTTCTTTTCTTCACTTAGGTTTTTGGCTTATACTTCCTACTGTTCATTACAAATTGTTACATTTTCTCAGTGCGTTACTGTCAATATTTACATTTGTAAATGGTAAATGGAATAATTATATATGGCATCTTTCCAGTCAGGCTACTCACACTGTATACTATAATTATATTCAAACATTCCTACCCATAAACTTGTCTGTGCTCACACAATAATGTGCAGACATGTAGGCAACTCTGTTCAGGGCCTTGCCCAGAGGCATGTGAAAAGAAGGAGCTGGAATCTAACATACACCTTGAGATTTTAAATTCCTATGTTGTTTTATTGTCTTTTAACGCTTTATTTTACTAAATGCCCATCTGGGGAAGTGTTAGTGTTCTGTTTTTGTTTATACTTAACGTTTGTCCCTTTGCAAATAATAATAATAAAAAAAGTAGAAAGAAAGATTAAAAAACAACTACTCAACCTTTCACACACTTATTTATTTGGAACATTTCAAAAGCAAAAAGTCCCATGATGTGAGTTAAGGGTTAGGTTCAGGACAAAGATTTTAATTGAGTTTGGCCATGTGTGAGAGAGAGACGGAGCGAGAGAGAGATAGTATCTCCTTTTTGTTTCATAAAATTCACAATAGGTTTGGAAAAAATACAAGAACAAAAAAGGCAAGAGTACATTCTTCTCCACAATGAGATTGTTGTAGTGTCTAATCACTCTTTATTATAATTATCATTATAGTCTTGATCTTAGTAATATCTATTAAGATTCTGTGAAGATAAATGATATATATTAGCATGCTTACGCTCTGGTATTAAGTCATTGTGAGTTAATTTATGTGAAAACACAGACACACTGTAAAAAGAACACTCCAAATAATCTCCATAAAATTAAAACAAGAATTAAAGCCAATATTAATAATTTGATTTTTTTTATGTTTATTTTTGAGTTAAAATTAATTAATTTAGGCATTTTGTATTTAGCAATTTAAGTATATTTGAATGAAAATAAAAATTAAATATAGTATAATTTAAACAAGCAAATTAAGTTGTGAAAAAAATTAAATCCTTTAAATTTTGACAAATTAATCTTAAAAATAATTTAATTCAATCTTATACAACTGTTGTAAATTATTCAATCTTATACAACTGTTGTTGATAAGACTTTATTAATGGTGCTTATCGCCAGCGGTTATTGGGTGAGAGAGAGGCAGGGTGCACCTGTATAAGTCACCAGTTCATTACGGGAGAACACAGAGACAGACACAGTCGCACTTCAGGAGAATTTAAAGAGACCAATAAACATAATAAGTAGATTTTACTACAAATTGTTTTATTTCCAAGAATATTGGTTGAAATCTTGTTGATCACAGAATTTATTTTTTTGTGTGTAGAACTTACTGTTTCATTAAATAGGTTTTTAGTTCCTCTGCCATTTCTATTTGAAATAAAGCTTTGCACTGTAGTTCTGTGGACTCTCTCCATACCACAGACTCCCCTCACTGCCCTGGTCTACACTTTCTCCAGGCTCAGTTATAATCATGTTTTCCACATATTTCTCCAAGAAAATTATTTTTCAAAACATTATTTGATTTTTTTTTTTAGCAGTCTTAACATAAATTATAAATTTTTTCTGGTTCCACAAACCCAAACATGCAAAAACTTCACAGAAGCGTAGAGGAACAAAGGCAGTAGTTGTCAAAAGTGCCTCACTGGCCGTAGTTATTAGTGTTCTCACACTACTGACACCTAGAATAAACCATTAAAGGGAACCTAAAAGCAGAGTCTTTGTCACTTTAGATTTATGTATGAGACACGGTATGCAAAAACATATTCAAAGCATTAGAACCAAACTCATCAAACATGTTTCCTTCTCTACTTGATGACAATCTGGGGACCTGAACCTGTTGTGTGGGTATGCATTCTGAAATGCCTTTATAATTGAGGTTTTCTATGCCTAACAAAAGCCAGTTCCCTGTGATAGTAAAGTGGCATCAGCAAACAAAGTTTCCTGGAATATAAGAAAGAACTGAAACTGAAGATTGATACTTTGATTTATTTCTTTTAAGTCTACGTAAGATTTAAAAGTTTCAACTAATGTGGTAAAAGAAATATTAAAATATATAAAATATATATTACAATTTTAACTTACTCAGTGTTTATTACCCTTCGACAAAGCAAAAGTGTGTAAAACTTAAACACACCTAGATCTGACAAGAAAACTTAATATGTTATTTAGATCATTCTTGTTTAATCAGTACATAAGAATGGATATTTAAAAATGTAATGCTTACCAACAGAAGCAGAGAAAGGCTCCTCATCATGCTTCTCGCTAATTCCTTTCCTCTCTGATAGGAGTGTCTGTGGCAGAGGCTACTTGATATATAGTGCTCTGTGGTCCAACCCACAAAGTTTGGATCTTTGCAGTGACTCAGTAAGAAACCACAAAAAACATTTTAGTTTGGTATGAAACATTTCCAGTTGGCATAGTAGACAGGGTATTCTTCCTGCTAGATTACCTCATTTAAATACTTAATGTTTTGTTACGAGAAAAATGTATCTATATTTTTGCATTTTCAGTAATCCAGACTTGTTTCCACAAATCTGTTAAGGTCATGTACCCGTATATTGATTGTCTGGATTTTTAAAACAATGCTTCTCAGATTCTGTACCAAATGTGGAGAATTTCTGATACTTATGATGGTCTGAACTGGTAATCACAAACATATTGATATTGAAGTCAAGAAAGTTAAGACAGATACAGAAACAAGTTTGTTTGTATGCTGTTCATGTTGGGTTATCATTCATTTTCATTTTTAAATTAACCTGGGAGTTGTCCTAAAGCAACTGAAGATAATAAACAAGCTACGCCTACCTCTCAGTTTAGCCCCAGGGAAGTATTAGGTTTTTATGCTCATGGCTTTTCTCACGCAGTCACATTGTTCTCAACCAGACCAGTTTTAAAAGTGTATGCTATTTATCTTTACATTTTGGCAATCGTTCAGCCGTCATTGGTCCCAGACTTTGTGAAATGTCGTTTGTGGTTCAGGGTTTGGATTTTAATTAATTTCTTGTAACAATAATGATTGTTTTGCTTGAGCTCCACAAAACCAAAAACATTGTTTGATAATAATTAAGCTTCCTCTAAATAATTGCAATTTCTCCAAAAACTCTTCTGCGTTTGCTGGTGTGTGTTTTTCTTGTCAGTTTATGTCACATTCGCTTTGTCTTCATGCAGCTTTTAGTTTATGTTTTAAAATAACTCTCTCCTTTTTTTTTTTTTTTTACCTTTTTGGGGGTCATTTATCTTATCTAGTACACAAAATGCTTTTTAAATATTTAAGTTTGAAATGTTTGCTCGTTGGTACAGGTGAAATCCAAACCTTTCCTTCAATAAAAACAACTAGTTAAAAATACGTTTACATTCTGTTGTTAAATCGCTGTAATCCCATACCATGCAAGAATACAAATATCAACTGTTTTTGAACGAGAGTAATTTGGCTACTCAGTTTAGAAAATGCTTAGATAGCGCATTCACAGAAATCCTGTCAACAATGAGCAAATGCTTAGTTTTGTGTTGGCATACCTTGGTGAAAATAATCTCCGGGTAACAAAATAAAAAGGGATCAGAAACTTTGGCTTCAGGCAGTCAATGCACTCCTCAAAGTATTGCTCAAGATGAGGTGCTGTGCAGTGTGCAGAAATACTACGTGGCACAAAGTTATTTATGATCAGCCAGAGGCTAGAAAGCACCACAGTAGGGTTTTCCAGTGCATTTCTCCTTATTTGGTGGTGAAAAATTGAGGCTCTCTAATAATAATGAGGGATTAAAATGAGGGGTGGAAAAACGTGAATCAGAAGAGTACAATCACATTTAGAAAATAACATAATTGCTGGTATTGGTTGTTTGTAATATTGTAATTTTTTGGGGAATGTGAGTTGTATGAAAAAAAACTGATGGAAACATATCACTTCATGTTTAAATATTTTACCAACCTCAGAAAAAGTTTAATTGTTTCATTTATGTGTCATTTCTTTTAGTTTCAGATCTCAGACTCTGGAGTGTCAGGGTCACTTCTGACATTATTAGTTGGAAAAGATTTGCCATGTTCATCTGGAACTATGAGAAATCCACTGCTAATTGAATTGTTTTAAACCTGAAAATATTTTTAGATCATCCAAAGAATTCATGAGTTTTGGCGCCATACTATTATTTCACATTGACCTAGAAGCAGCTCAGCTATGGAACCAATTCCATACAAACATGAGAACATGTGCAAACATCTCTTATCAGACAGTCTTTCATGATTTGTTTCAATTTATTTATTTCAAATTTCTATTTTATGTTTTACAGTTATTATAAACATATTCCTTGAATCATTTTGAATCACCTTGCTAATAAATTGTGTTATATTTATAATCTTGCTTTGTCTAGACTTTTAAGGTTGAATATGATAAAAAAAAAACGGACAGCAATATTTTCTAGGTCACATTATCACCAGCTACACTATCATGTCCTCAAAGCACATTGCAGTGAACTTTGCCCTTAAAGCAAAGCTACTACATTAAACTGTAGTAACTGTTACATTAAACCTATATTCTAAATTAAACATATGTGCAGTGATCGACATAAAATTTAGTGCCAGTGCAGGAATATGCTAAATAAAAATTGCTTGGTCTAATTCTACCAGTAGGGGGCAATAAAACTAAATAAATCGACTCCTAGGTACTGGTACCAACATGTGAATGCTGCTTAACGAAGGTCTGGCATCGACCAGAGGTTTCTCAGTGTAGATCGAATCTGCATGTGCTGTCAAAGAAAACTTTTACATACGTTATTCAATTTAGGAATGTTTAAATCTACTTATTATCCTTTTACATGGTAAATACGACCACAATTTGAAAATATTGTACAATTAGTGGATAACAACTTGAAAATATCACAGCAACCAAATATAGAAGAATATTAACTTAGATAAAAAAGAAAATAATAATCTGAGATTCTCTTGTGGGTGCTATTGGGGTGCTATGACTTCTTCAGGGTAAACTGCAGCAACATCTTGGGCCTCCCAGGCACCACCACTGAGTGGAGAACAGGTAGAGGAGGATTTGAAATGGTTTGAGGCATTGTGGTACCACAAAACAACAGCGTGCTGTGTGACTGTCGGGGAGGGGGGGGAGGTGCAACAGCTCCTCCATGGGCTAATACTGGCCAACTAATACATGTATTTGTATAACAGAATGAACATTATTCCATGAGACTGTACTGAGTGTAGGGTAGGTTTTGATAACCTAGGTCTGCTTATAACTTTAATTGTATTCCTGAACTGTCTGGGGTATTACTTTGTCTTTGTATGCCATAAATATGTTTGCATGGCTCTGCACACTTAATTCTGTCACTTACAGCAACACTGTGAAGTTGTGTATTTCAAATCTTTGATTTTTTTTTATTATTAGCTATAAACACAGAGAAGTAAAACACGCATATAAACTGTAAAACAGCCCAAAACAATAAACTACCCCAAAAATGCATAAGCAGAAAATGTACTTGTTTATTCCAAGCACAACATTCAGCGGGTTTCTCTGTCCAAATATGAACCGCAAGCAGCACAAGCACATCCATCAAACAATATCAGAATCATATATGTACAGGTTTTAACTAGACCAATCACACGCGTCAGTCATTGCAGTTTTTATTGGCCTTTCTTTACAAATACTGACAATCTTTTAATGCTGCCTTCAAATAGTTTCTTTTCAGATAGGTGATGTAAACAATGTTGTTAACCTTTATCCTCTCTCTCTATGTTTAGGCCATAATTGCATAAAAAATCCACTTCTACATATTCAGTTTTGTTTAAAGACCATTTTAGGCTTTTTAAATAACTTAACGGTAACTTAAATTATGTATACTAAATTCGAGGCACCATTAAAGCCTTCTCATGACAGATATCTTTGTACAATAAAATCATATTTAACCTTTGTAAACTCTGTGAAAACTATGGCTTTAGCTACAAGATATATATGAGCCAATTTAATACAAATTCTATGAAAGGATCTTTTATTTTCAGATTAGTCAGATTGACTATATTTGTGTTCTGTACAAATCTCAATGAAATTGAATATTGTGAGTATATCAAAATATGCTTCAACAAAGCTTTATTTTAACCATTCACTATACTATCAGTGCAGCCAGAATTTAAAGGTGTGCTTATTTATTGAAACAGGATGTTTCTAATATTTTTCCCTAAGAAATATACCAAAATAGGCGTCTAAGCACTTTTTATTTCCACTGTAAGTTAACTATGTAAAGTATTACAGTGTAAGTATATGCGACTGTACCGTTTGGTTTGCTTTCTTTATTTCTTGTTGCTGTTGTCTCTTCTTCATCCCTGAAGTAGAAGATCCATGGGAAATCATCCATTGCTCATCCATAGTCTTGACAATAAGACAGAAAAACAGAAAAAGCTTGAAAAATATTTTGAGATAAATGATGTTTGCTTGAATTACTCTAAAACAAAAACACATACCAGTAATAATAATTAAAATGCACTCACCGTCAGAGCAGAATTTATCTCAAGAATTGTTTCTTGCTGGCATCTTGTCATGTTCTGTCTCATTTGTGAGTTGACATCAACTAATACCTGAAAAAATTGTGGGGCCAATGACTTATTTTTTACATTTTACTCAAATGTATTTTCTCAAGTAAAAAATAAAAAATATATATATTATGATCAAATATATATATATATATATATATATATATATATATATATATATAAATATATACTTGCCTCTA
>CAEGAF010129903.1:0-40138 GCA_903067075.1 Micropoecilia bifurca
CACGACCAGGACGAAAACCACACTGCTCTTCCTGAATCCGAGGTTCGACTCTCCAACGGACCCTCCTCTCCAGGACCCCTGAATAGACCTTACCAGACCTTACTAAGAGTTTACTTTCACCTCCTAAAAAGAGTGTCATTTTTAAAGTCAAATCATGCCAAAATCTATGAAATATTGCTCTTTTATAACCTGAACAGTTTTGAATATTGACATTAACTTGTAGTCAGTGTTGGATAAATTAAGGTATCACAGTAATACCTTATGAACAGATATTCACTGAGGAAAGCAGCAAAGAAACCTTTCATAGAAGTTAACTTATATATACTTCTAATAGAAGACAACCTCCTGCTGAGATTAGACAGAATTTTATATTTTTTGCTGTTTTGGGATAAATGTGCATCTCAAGCTAAGGGAGATGATTTCTTGTAGTTTTAAAGATGTAGGAAGTCTTATTATGTCTTCTTAAGAAAGACGGACAGTCGGAGGCACAATATCAGAGAGCATTAGCGTTTGACTTGAACAGAAAACCGACACTCCCACAGGAAAACATAACAGCCAGAAACAGGCAATCCCAGTCTTTAGCTAATTTATCTGTGAAGCGAGTTGCAAACACATGAAACCCAGTTGCTATGGCACCAAGACATGATTCTTATGTTTAAAGATTTGAGAAAATCCGGGTTACATACAGTTAGTGTGAAGTCAAAGGAAAACAAAAAAAGACATGCTTGTGTAAATTGTACTGCTGCCACTCCTCAATAATCCATTACAACAGGTGTCAGTTCAGATAAAAAGGTAAAAAAAAAAAGGGGGGGGGGGTGAGCGTAAATACTCTTCTCCATGCTCTGGTTAAATATCAGCACTTGAAAGCATTTTGTTTCACACAGTCTGACGGACACTCCAAGTCTGAATAAAGGGCCCAGAAAAATCTGCACTGTTAGGCATGGAGAGGACACTTGTTCTGATGTAAGAGTCTCTCTGAAACTCGCAACTAGAGGGGGTGTTTTTTTTGGGGGAGTTTTTTTTGGAGCAAGCATGTTCATGTGAATCAGCGTGTGCATCGTCGGTGCTTATGCTCTCCACCTCAATCAGTCCGGAAGAGCTTGTTTGCAGGCCTCCTCTTTGATGTCTGATGACACGCGTGTCGGTGCCATGTTATCGTCGTGACTCACGTTTAATCCAGTGCGAGCGTCTCTCTCTGCTTTGAATTCCCTTGAATAAATATTACAATATGAATGAGACCTGTTGTGCAGAAACAGAATGTGGCTGATTAGAGAAAATCAGTTTAAAACAAAAGGGTGACAAAAGCGTATGCACGTGTTTTCTTGCAGAAACAGGTTTGTGTAGAGATGACCCACCTACCCCCCTTGGTGTTCACTTGTAAGTTTGTTAAAGACTAATAAAACTACCTTAGAAACCATATGAGCAATCTGCTGCTGCGGTAAGGGCCAGAACTTCAGTTTATACAGTACGCAACAAACACAACAAGCAGCGCAGGGAAAGCATGTCTTATTTATTTTGCATTCCATTATTTGATTGAATTCCTCCTTAGGAGATGCCTCAGGGAGAAGCACAAAGAAAATCCGCAACATGGCCCTGAAAGTCTTCATTTTTAAAACACAGAAAGCATGACTTTGTCACTTTCTTTTTCTTTTAGTATTTTTTGCTATGAGAGGCAAGCTCAACTGGAGATGTTTCCATTATTCATGCAGAGTTTAACACAAGTAAATCCCTCTTTTCCATAAATCTAAATACTTCCATCAACTCTGGCTCTTGGCATGTTCTATTTTGTATTTAGCAAAATGCAAAGAAGCCACTATTTGATTAATTCATTGTTTCGGTTTGCAGATAACCGAAAGTTTTCACAACACGGGAGGGAAGACAATTTTCGACTTCAGTGTGGCACTGTAGCATTTCCTATCCTAGATGTGCAGGCTGGTGTGTGTGTGTGTGCGTGTGTGTGTGTGTGTGTGTGTGTGTGTGTGTGTGTGTGTGTGTGTGTGTGTGTGTGTGTGTGTGTGTGTGTGTGTGTATACGTGTCTCTCCTTGCCTCTCTCTTCACAGGGTGTTACTGGCAGGTGCCCTCCCGCAGCTGCTGCTCATCAGGAACAATAAGGAGGAGCTTAAACTGTAGCAGATTCCCTGAGGCAGATGCCAGATTGTTTCGCTCCTGCATGGTAATCAGGCCTACCTTCTCTTGTGTTCTTTCCTCCCCGCGTGTCTGACGCTAATTCTTGCTGTTCTTTTTTTACAGGAAGCAAATCCACGTTGATCCTCAGCTCATTCATTTCAGTCCTCTGATTCCCACTGTTTGTCGGAGGAATACTCCCCAAATTCCTCTGCGTGATTTTCTGGTTGTCCTGCTGATTTCAGCCGTTTGGATCAATCCAGCAACTCACCGATCGCTCACTCCCCATTCCCTCTGGAAGAAAACAAAGAAAAGCATCACTAAAGCACCGTTCACTTCAACCTGCTGACCTCAGACTCAGTAGATACTCATCTCCTCCTCAAACAGAGACAATCCGTCAACTTCTTATTTTAATTCTTTATTTTATTTTTAAATCCTTACCTCTCCTCCTTAGTGACAAACCGGAATCCTTCCAAAATCCCAGAACAACCGTCAACTTGTACACTGTTGTCAATAAACCTTTCAAAACTTTATGTTGTGTCCATAGCTGAAAGAAATATTCAAACAAGTATGACGTTTTCATTTCATTGTCCTCGACACATTATTCATTACAGGAATATTTGAAATAGTAATCTTTAAAGGACATCAAATTGAGTGACTCCTGCCATCTTCAGGGGTCATGCAGCAAAACAAAACCTTTAAAGAAACCATTTTCTACTTTATTTGGAAATTCTAAGGATTGGATGTGCATTAGGGTCATCGGATATTCGCCACCTTTAAGACCCATTTAACCAAAATGAATCAAATATTCTTTTTTGATTATTTGATCAACATTTAATGTTTTAACAGCATAAAAACAATGTATTTATGACAGTGGTAATATGCACAGTATTTTGCAAAAATGTTTGATCACATTACATTCACAAATTTCAGTACATTTGGAATACTATGCGACAGACCAAACATGCACTTCTGCATTATTTTTGAAAACGAAGAAAAAGGACATTTTCTTAATTTCTGAAAAGTGTGGCATGCATTTGTGTTCAGTCACCTTCTCTGATACACCTAAATAAAATCTGTTGCATCCATTTATCATTAGAAGTGCCTAATTTATAAACAGAATCCTCAATGACTTCTTATGAGCATCAAATGACCCCTGTAAGACACATTGGACGTGTCCAACTGAAGAGTGAGGAAAACCTCCATTTCTGTGGCTTTTAGTCAAATGGTGTTATTTATTTTTGCCATCAGGGATCATAGCATACCAGTCAGAAACATATGTTAAACAAAATGACATTTTCTGACTTACAATTGATGAGACTGTGAGTTAAACGTCTCTTCAGACTTTTCATCTGAAACACAACTCTTTTCTTAGTTTTTTAGAACTGTGGCGATGAAAGCTGGAAAGCTGGAATCAAGTGGCACTTCCCTTCCTGTTGAACAAGCCCAAAAAGAATTGTTGTGATCACTTTCATTACGATAATTATATACTTCTCTGTGTTAGACTAGTGCATAAAATCCCAAGAGAACACATCAAAAGTATATGGTTGTAATGTGACAAAGTGAGAAAAAGTTTATTTTGCATTAGTGCTCCTGCAAGACTGAAATTTCTTGCTATCCAGAAAGCCATCTGTGTTTTGTGTCTGCGCCTCCCTGCACAATGCTTTTTATAACCACAGTTGGTCCACGCCAATCCCACACTACTCAGCCCACTTCGCACTTAAAATGGACTGCTGGGCTGCTGGGCCTCAGCGCTCCGCAGCATGTTCTCATTGCCAGCTCAGGTAGGTTCAATATCGCTCAAAACGAAGAGCAAAGCTTAAAATGAATTACACATTCAGCCCAGGAATTATTCAGTTCATGCACTCCTGTTATGTTCAAACAGTCAATATAAAAAGCTTCTGATAGCTCGCACCCAGAGGGCCAAAAAGATTTGAATTAATTGCTATAAGAACTAAACTAGTGAAAATTGGGAGCTAAATGGCTCCCCGTGGAATGTGATCAGGGAACTACTGTTATTGTACCACTGCAAGACTATCTCTAATGGCTGGGTGTAGTTGCTATCCATAGATCATTCTGTCCCTACTCACACATGACTATATTGTTTCAGCGTTTTCTAATGGAAGCCTGTAGGGGTCATTAGTCCTTATTGATTATTTAATTAACCAGATCACAATGTGCTGAGTGAGCACAATCATGAGGAGTGAGGAGTCTCATTAATTAAAAGATGTCTTCATGTGGGAGACTGGGTGAGGGTATGTACAATAAGAAGATGCTAATACAAAATGCAATGTTTTTTGTTTCCTCTATAGTACTGAAAAGGGTCTTTTGTGAAGGAACAGAGGCAGAGAGGGACAGGTGAGAGGTTTTTGAACTTGTGCCTCTTGACTGGGTTTGGCTCCAACCCCTGCCTTTGCCAAACCCAAAAGAATGTCTTTTTTGCCCCCAGTAAAAAAATTCCCCGGGCAAAAATGAGCCAGTTTTAAACAAACACATTGAATGAGGATCCACTCATTCAATGTAAGACAAATATACTTGCATAGCACAATTTCATAAACAAGTCAATTCAATATAATGTTAGATCTACATGACACTGACCCACTTAGAGTGAAATATCAAATAAAAATGCTTACCTAGTGATACTCCAGAGTGCCTCAATTGACATGAGTGAATCTACTCTCACCGTCCAACACTTCCTAATCCACTTTAAAGTGCAAATTAAAGGTAGGGACATTATTTAAAGATTTGAATGTGTCAGTACTTAATGGATTAGATTATGTCCTTGAAGTCTGTAGAGCAAATGAAGTAAAGCCCACTTGAGCACCGACAAGTGGTTTCGGTAATGAATTATCTTATCCTGCAAAATAATTGCTGTCATTATGTCGTTTGTGATTTATTCTGAAAATTGTAACTTCATCCTGAGAACATTTTTTAATTATATTTTTAGAAGGCATTATTTGCCAATAAGTGATTAAAGCCAAGGTTTGTTGAACATGATTTTATTTATGTAGCATCAATTCAAAACAATGTAAAAAGGCACTCCAGAAGACCAAAAGTCGACAGGTTACTGAGTATGTGATTCTGAAAGGACTTTAAAATAAGTCAGCCCCTAACCCTTTTTGGGATCAGCATGAGGGTTTGGATCCAAAACTAAAACTGTTCCAGAAATCCATCTGGTGTGGGAATCCAAAGGATCTGACTGTCCTCTTACACCTGCATACTGTGGGGTTTCTTTTGACTTCTCCAGAGAGAATCCATGAAGTTAGCAGGTGAAGTTAGTGACGTCACAGCGGATAATATAAGGTTGGCTTAGGTTTGCTTTGATTCATGCAAGGGTAAGGAAAAACAAATGCTGGTCATCTACAAGTTAGCAGAAGCTTTCAATGATGTGGCAGAGAACAGAAGACTCCAGAGCATCTAAATAGAGCAAATCAGACATTAGTGAAATTGCACAGATTGCAGCAGAGGATGATGGTGTGGTACAGTGGAGAACAGACAGACATCAAATCATGTAAATACTGAGAAGTCCAATTTAATCCTTATGGTAGAGAACTTTCAAAGTCCTATCTGTCTTCCTATCTGGAAACATTTTTTTACAGGAAGAGACCTCCGGCAGAACCAAGCAGAGCAAGAACTCTCTACCTTGATTGGGTGTTGAGAGGCTAAGAAACACAATTCATGTCCTGAATGAAAATAAATTAAATATTGTAGATTATATTTAACTAAACTTAGCCTTAATAAGAAGATCATAAACAATGCCACAGGATTTAAAGCAAGAGAGAACTGTTACATTTCTAACTTCCTGTATCACTCAGCTGTGCTCCAATGCTAATGTATATTGTACATTGTTAGGAGAAAAGTGGAAGATTGTTTTCTTGATGTTGTTTGTTGTTTTAGTTTCTTTACTTGCAAAAAAAACAGATTTTTGTGTAAACCTACCTTCTTCAACCACTCAGTGGAATCATGACATTTTATGTGATCTGAATGGAGGGAATATTACTATGATTTAAAAAAGGAAAATATATCAACAAACATATGTAACATAAATCCATTATGACAAAAATCCCAAAATAAAAACCTTCATAGCAAAGAAATCCAACTGATACAAATACAATTACCTAGTGCTTTACTGTTTCCTCTGTCAACCCTTTTACTGTTTGTGTCTGCTTCAGTATCCAGTTTGCATGAAAACATATCATTTGTCATCATTTGGACAGGAAGGGGCTGCCAGACAGAAGCAATTCCAGCCTTCATCACAGCTCTCCGATCCCCGGGAAATTTATATGCACACTGCAACAAAGCGCGGACAAGCAGATGATGATCTTCACAGCGCAGAGGTCATCGTCAGTATAACTGCTTTTGTGTGCATTAACAAAGACAAGTGAGATGGGCTCTCTGTGCAACGACTCAAAGGAAACATTTATCACTTTTAATAGGTGAAAAGCTATATATGTCAGCAAAAGATATATTTATATAACAACTTTTGTCCCTTTGTGTTTTCGATTTTTAGTCCTGTGTGATAGTCGCAACTGAAAACACTGTGTTGTTTGCAGTTAAAGTAAATAATTGGACATGTCACTTTTTTCACCCTAATTAAAAAGATTAAAAGTCTGTTAAATACTAAACAAATGCTCAGTGATGTGTGGGTTTTAACTCTTGGTGAAAATACAGCCATCCTCACTGGATGACATTAAAGCATGAATCTTCAAATGGTTCATTCTATTCCCTTGGCTCTCTTTCACAGCTACCTACCTACTAGAAAAATCCAACCTCTTTGACTGGTTGCTCTTAATCTGTCAGAAAAAAAAGGTCCATATTTCTTACTCTTTTTTTGGATCAAGAAATCAACCACACACCCCCAGAAAAGTTCCCATAGCCCCAGCATGGTGCCGTGTATCGGTAAAAGAGATAAAGGATCGTTTGCGTGCTTTAATTGAGATTCACGGTGGAATTTGGAGCGGCATGTGTGGATTCATGTGTGTCTCCAGAGAACGCAGATCAGTCAGCTACAGCCCCGTGCGCCTGTGCCTGTGATGTAACTGTGGGACATGTACGAATGGAAGGAGAGACGGACGGAGACACCAACAGGATATAAATAGATAATGAGACCATTTGTTTGAATTGGTTGTTCCACTTCACTTAGTGTGCAGATGATTGCCTCCACATTGCAGTGTTCTCTATTGCCCGCAATCTTAAATAATGTCCTAATCTACCATTTTCCAGCCTGGTGCCCTGTCTGATCCATTACACCTCACAATGTGTGGCTCGATGTAATCATACAAATACCTTGCGAGGTATGAATTTTCTCTGTTTAATACATCCAGAGAAGATTTTTTTAATTTTTCCATGTTGGAAAAATATTAAATATTCACATGAAATATAAGACTAAAGTCCCATTGAAAGGAGGGAGTTGTTTTTAATCTGTGTAGTTACAAGTCAATAATAGTTAACTTATTTAATCCCAGTAAGACATGAGGTCATATTTAAGTTAAGCAAATATCTACCTTTGTAATAGGGACCTTGTATATATGGAAATATAATCTACTAAAGATATAATTCTTTTCTTTTCTATTTTTATGTTTATGCATTTAGCAGATGCTGTTGTCCAAATCAATTTGAACAAGAGTATGTAACAGTAATTTTAATATAAGAAGCTAAATATTAGCTACCTAGAAAAAAGTACTTAATTTTTTTTAATAAAGTATCTGTGTGTGTTGAACTTAACAACATCAGCAAAATGTTTAACTTACTCCAATTAAACTCCATGTAGAGTCTTTGCTGAATGTTGAGTACAAAAGATTAAAGTATTTTGAATTATTTGTCATTGTGTCAGATGGAAACCGAAAGAATCACAAATTTCGCATGAAAAACTAGACTAAAGCCCCATCACTGATCTGCCAGAAAAATAAGACGTAGCAAAAGTCCCTAAGAAGGAAACCTGGCTTGACAAGAAACCTGGAGGACTGAAGTGATGAGCACTGGCAGGAAACTTGCAGGGTCCTGATTAGACAAGACAGGTGGTGATTCTGAGAATGACAGGACATCAGCAGACTCCAAGCTGAGAGCAGAACCACATGGAGCCTTGGTACAACCTGGAAGATGGACGGATACAATGTCTACATTCTTGCAGAATTTGACGTGCAGGACAATAATGTAGATCTGCAAGACTTTGTGGCAAATGTAAGCTCAAGATGACTTAAAGGTAAAGGGGAAAACTGTGGCACTGCTACAGCAACAAGGCAAGACAGTTGTATTTGGATAGCACATTTTCAGCAACAAAGAAATTAAAAGCTAAAGTATTTCAAAGCTTTGCGTGACATTATTATGGCTATACATAAAGAAGTCCGATCTGGATGTAGTGAAGGACTCAGACTTGAATCTTCAAAGACAAATATAGACAGTTAAAATAAGAGCCTTATGTCACCCGAAGAACATAAATAGAATTAAAGGACTAACATCCAAATAAGATCTAGAGAAAACCCCCCTATGCGTTTATCTTCAGCCGCATTGATTACTGCATTACAGTGTCTTCACAGGTCTGCCTAAAACGTCAGGCAGCTGTAGCTGGTCCAGAACGCAAAAATTGGACTTTAGATCTGGGGAGATGTTTCCTAGTTTTAGTCAGAATGGGAGCACTAACTTTCTGGATCAACTATACCAGCCCGAGTGACTTTTCAGAAATTACCTTTAGTAATGCCGAAGATGTTCTTTGGAATATTGCTGTAGTTAATAGTCACATAATCACCATCTGTTGAACATGACTGAGTTAAGATATTGTGTTTTTTTATATAGAAATAAAATACATTCAATTAAAATATCCTAAAGAGTCTATAGAAGCTGGGACCTGAATTTCTCATGATGTTGAGGTATTTCAGATTTCCTTTTGAATTTGTATTTTTGAGCATTTCTGGCTTATTTATTCTCAAGAGGTTTTCTATATTCCATTCAGTTCTCTGCATTTATCATTGCTTTAAACATGTGATATTTTGTGCATTTCCTTTTGTTGGTTTTCTTAAATTTTTTCTGTGATTTCCGTTCCTTGTACATTTCCGTCTATTTCTCGTAGATTTATTTCAGGCCATTTTCTCTCAGTTGGTAGTTTGTTTGATCCCTCAGTGCAATTAGTCTCCCTTCCTCAGTTTTCCCCAAATGCATTCTGCCTCAGCTGTTTCACGTTTTCCTCCGATTAGTTTGTTTTGTCCCGATGTCATTTTCTACCCATGTCTGTGTTTTTAAGCTCCTCCGATTTCATTTTTTGTTGCTGCATCCTTTTATTGCGCTGCCTGTTTTCCGCCTGCATTCCCTGACCTGCTCCTTCTTGTGTTATTTTGTTTTTGCGAGTTTTCTTAATTTTATTAAAGTATTTATTTTGCCACGGTCTGTCTCTTCAAACTTCAATCGTGAGAGGTCTGAGCCAACCTGCTATGCTTTGGGAAAAGGGGTATAAATTCTGGAAACAATAAAAAGATTTTATGATACCATGTGTGCCATTGTTATTTATTTGTTCTCGTTTGGCTGTTGCAGCTCAGCACAGACATCCAACCCCAACAAACACACTGAACCCTCACAATTGTCATTGGAAAAAAATGCAGGCAAAAACATGGGACCAGCATGGATCACTCCATCTAAAACATTACTATTTTTTTACCTAATCCCATTGTGCTCATAAAATATCAGGTTACCTCGCATATTTTATGCTTCCATTGATAAACAGAATGACTCCAAAAATTGCACCCACGAATGGGCTGCTATTTTAAGCTCACTGTGTAATTCTTTGTATAGAGTGTAGGTGTAGCCCTCTTGCTGTTCTTGTTTGCTTTTAAGAAGAATGATTGAAAAAACATAGAAGTCCTTGAAAAGATGGATTCCACTGAGTAACAGCAAATGAATCAAAGGGAGCGAGCTTGAGACTATCAGAGAAAGGCACTCGGTGGATAGATCAAAAGTAGACGAGGTCTGCACCTGTCTGGGGCTGTGTGATGTGTGCAGGGGTTTGTCAGCACACTGGGGGGAGAAGGAGCCTCTGTCATCAAAGAATCCTGACATATACTCTTGAATTATGACGCCGCCGTGTTAACATCAGGACCGATTTGTCAGGTCTTATTTTCACTTAACGTGTGCTTCAGCGCTTACAGCACTGCGATGGCAACAAGTGGGAAGGGAGACATAGATTATTTGTCGAAGGTGATGCATGGAGGTGTTTCATTCAACGACAGCGTTGTCGTAAATTCCCAACACACAGTGAGCGGAAAGGCAGAGTGGCGTTTTACCTAACAAATGTCACATTCTCAGTTCTTGATTCGACTATATGAGGAAATGTTTTGTTTTCCATATCTACAAACTGCTACAAGCTGTGATCAAGACGGTGGCATTATTTTTACGTCAGGACTCCATGTGTGTGTGTGTGTGTGTGTGTGTGTGTGTGTGTGTGTGTGTGTGTGTGTGTGTGTGTGTGTGTGTGTGTGTGTGTGGGTGGGTGGGTGTGTGCATGCGTGTGGGTGTATGTGTGTGTGTGTTACCATAGCAAAATATAGCAAACTGGCAAAAAACTACAAGAGAAAGTGAGTATGTTTTGTCAACAAATTGTGACAAATTGCAGTCTATGTGTGGTGCATTGTATAAGTATTTCTAATGCTTTCAACAGTTTGTCACATTAAAGCTACGATGGATTGTGATACACCAAGAAGAGGTAGTTTATGATTGTGAAGTAGAATGAAGATGACACAAGACTTTTACATTTTTACTTTTTTTATAAATGAAAATTCGATTGTTTTCAGCTAATGAACTGAAAATTATTCAAAGCTTGGAATGTTTTTATTTTCTTTACAACTTCCTGTGTTCCTGCATTTCCATGATGCTGTAGTTTTGTTCACTGATATTCTTGAAGAAACTCTAGAGGCCTCAAATTAGTCTTTTTAATCCTGAAGCTCATTTATTACTGATTAAATTACACAGAGGTAGACTTTGCTTTTCAAGTTGCTGACTTCAGAAGACAATTGCTTACCTGGACTTTATTTAGGGGTATTATAAGAATGGGGATTGACACTTTTCAGGTTTTCATTTGCAATTTTCTGAGTGTTCGCTGTTTACAACAGGCAATATGTAAATCCAGCGATTTTGACCTTAAAAAAGTTAAAGTAAAATAAATACAAATTTAAAAATGCATAGAAGAGTCAAGGAAACAAATTTTACTTCTCATGTTCCTATTTTTCTTGCTCACCTGCCCCCTACGTCTAAGCAACTTTTCTTGTGTGCTTTATAAAAGGATCAAACTGTTTATATCTGAGTGCAAAGAGGTCGTGAGCTACATTCAGAGCCAGTCGGTGTTAATCTGCGGATGTGAAACCAGTTGAGAAGGATTCTAAGCTGCACAACTGCCAGAATGTTATACTGCTGTCCAAACCCCACAAACAAAGACATGTGAGGTTTTAGACTTGAAATCAGACATAAATATTCAATCATTTCTTACTTTTATGTGCCACTGCACACAACAGCAAAAATACCGAAACTCTGTATGTGTAGGGATATGAAAAATTGATTTTCCTCTGCGCTTTTAGGTATCACCACTTCAGTGGAGAGCAACATTTATTTATAAATGATTAAAAATCCTTTGCTATTAGAAGTGAAAACTATATTGCTTCATGGTATTTATCAATGCCTTTTTATGTGTCCAAAATCATATTATTCATTTATAGTTATTCATTTTGAGCCAATCAATTTAAGGGTTCTAAATTCAATTTAAAAGTCATTACACACCTACAAAGATCAAGAAGTTGATTTGTTGATAATATGTAAAAAAGAATATATATAAATTCTTTAACGGATGGAATGGTCTTCAATTGTTTAGTGCTTCAGTAGGTAAGTGGCAGAGAGAAATACACAACACACACTGACTAGATCAAAAGAAATGCAGAGCTCAACAGCAAAACACAGAAATAAATTCAAACGCAAGCCAGGTTTTTACATTTGTAAAAGATGTTATTACATGTACTAACATCTGTTTTCTATTAGTTAGCAGTTAAAACTTAGCCATTCTCCCCTACAGATCCTTTCAGGGGAGACCATGATATTCCCAAATCAGTCATGACACTTAATCTCTCCAGACAGTCCATAATCTGCCTCTCACCGAGGCTTTTCTCGGTGAGACCAATGTAAAGCACCTCCTCTGGGAAAAGTCCAGAGTTTTCCTACAGGTGCAGCAGGTGGTTGAGCTCCTCTTCTATTTACTAATGTTAGCTTTACCTACATTGGGAGGACAGTTACTGTTTTTGCTGCTCTTATTCACAAGCTCATTGCTTCGGGTCACCGCTTATTGTTCAAGATGGTAAGTCAGGGATGAAATGTGGATCGATTACTAAATCAACTTCTTCGCCTCTTGGCTCAGCTCTCTTTCTCTCTCTCCTCTCTCTCTCTCTCCCCATGACATATGACTTCCATCTGCATCATTCAGCCTTGAGACCAAGTCGATCTTTCGGCTGAATAAAAAAGCACAGCTATAAAACAGCTTGTTTTTTTTTTTATTTCAACAGAATAAAAGCATTGTGTGCGCACGCCCTCAAGACTGTTCCATCTTCTATTCTATTCTTGACTTTAGCATTCTGGGTATTTTGTTCTATCAGCCAGATATGAATAAAAACAATGCGAAAATGCCCTCTGATAATAGTGGAAATTCATGCAATAATGTGTGAGGGTGGGTTAAAGCACACACAAAGATCACTCGAGGTCTTGTGTGGCATTTTCAATGAAAACATGCGTCGGTGGAATCTGGATGTTTAGAAGCTTTATTAAATTTATTTATTTATTTATTTTTCTGTGTCGCAACCCCAGGCCTTGGTGCTAAATGTCATGCTTTCCTATAGTTTGCGATGCAAAAAATAAAATCCTTTTGTTTTTTATATTGGTTACTCTGTTTGTATTCTACTCTCGTCTGGTGTCTTTATTTCAGTAACAAAAAAGTGTTTGCAACATGATGTTGTAAGTTTTCAAACCATACATATGAAACAACTTATGCTTATGCAGTGTCTAAAAAATGGCATTATATTTTTTATTCATAAAACGTTAAAGCAGACAAAATATTTCCCTTTTTTGGTTTGCAAAATGTTTAGATTTTTGAAATGCAAGAATATCAATAGATAACAAAAAGATATACATCCTTCCAAGCTTCTGACATTCAACTTCAACATTTCATTTTGGAGGCACACAATACTGCTTACGTGACTGACAGCATGGAGAAATAAATAAATCAGCCGTGATATCCAGGAGAGATTTTTGGACCTCCACAAGCCTGGTTCATCCTCTTCTACAAATGCCAAATGTCTGACGGTGCCACAATCATCTGTTCAAATGAAAATGCAGAAATGTAAACAATGAGGAAAGGTCCAGAATTTATACAGTTTAAAAAAGAAGATGAATTCTGGGTCAGTGTTCTGTGGCCATATTTTGGTGAAAAAAATGTGTGAATCAATCCCAGAACAAAATTGAAAGTGCTACGCTAACTGAAGGTGATAAACATCAACAATCACTGCTCATAGTAAATAACTTCTTTATTAATATTGGCTGAAATTCTATGTTAAGTGAGGGAGAAAAGCTATATGTCCTAAAAGCAGATGAAAAGCCTCAATACAGTTGGCAATGCACTCTGGGTAAAAAGACCTTCATTTTGAGGTTGAATTTCAGACAGCGAAATGAACCAGCTGAACCTCAGGAGGAGAATAAAAATATTAAGTTTGAATTTGGAAGGGTAGATTTTTTACATACACCGAATTTTTAAACACTGAAAAGTCAAACCAAAAAACAGCTTTTGAAAATGTGATTACGTTAATAAATATGTGAATTATTTAGTTAGAAGTAAAAATAAATGAAATTTTCAGCCCTAAAGAAATATTGGTGACTAAAATTTAAAAAAAAAAAATTAAAATGGTCATAATCGTGTTTCTTTGTGTTTATTTTTGAGTTTGCGCTGTGTGATCATGTTCCCTGTGAGTCTCTGTCTCTGCGTCTTCCCCGTTGATTGTTTCCCAGGTGTGTCTCTTTCCCTTGATTACCCCGTGTGTATTTAGTCTCACCTGTTGTATGCGTTCCTTGTCGGGTCCTTGTCAATTGCTGTCATCGTCTTCGTTGCTTGTCTGAGTCAGTTTTCCCCTCAGTTGAACTGTTAAGTCCTGAGGTTGTTCCGTTTCCGTGTTCAGTCCACATGACAGTTGCTACCGGTATTAGTTAGTGCTTGTTTGCTGCCGTGCTGCCTGTGTTAATCTTCATCATTAAAACATCATCATCATCATCATCATCACCATAACCTGTGTCTCAGCGTCCACGCTTTATGACAAAAATGTATTCTTAATTTCTAATACTCACCAAAGTGGAAACATACAATATTAACATTCAGTGACATTTTTAATTTAAAATCCTTGTGACATATTTACTTTCATACGTAAAATGGGGACAACCTACTCCAAAGTTGTCTTGACCTCAGGCTGGGGCGACCAACCCAAAAGCACATGGGTTTAGATCTTTTGCTAAAGGTGGATTAATGAAGTATTAAACAAATGTTTTGAATAATTACCCAAATGTGATTCTACTACTTTATATAAATTTGAAAAACACTAAAAACAAAATAAATTCCACATTGTGATAATGGGGCATTTGTGTGTAGAATTTTGAGAACAGAGACTAATTTAATACAATTTGGATTAATGCTGTAACATCAAAAACTGTGCAAGTTTTCAATGTGTTATATCAAGTTTTTGATGTGTAGAAGTAAAAGTGGGGCACTTTAAATACTTCATATTTCACTAAGTACCTGAGGGAAACTAGAAGCCATGGATTACAGACATTTCTAAGACACTGCAAATATTAAATACAACAAAGGCTGGGTTTTTCTAAATGTTTTGTCTTGAAAGTATAGCAATAAATATTAATATATCTACAGGTCAATAGGTGAGCCAATATAAGTGGTATTTTTCTTTATTCTCATATATTAGCTTGTTCAGATCCATACAATTACATATCTTCTATGAAGTCCATGTTAGAACATATCCATATTTATAATGGTTGCATGGTGTCCTGATGTGAAATATATTTTAAAAAGGTGCTATAATCTGGGTGTGAGGCCAGTGTGAATGTCAGGGTTGGGTGACAATGAACAGACAGATCTCTACTGAACAATTTGTCTCTGTCTCATTTTGAACATAATCATCATAATCCAGTAGCATGCAAGCAATCTTCAGTTAGTGCTCATTAAATTTTGGCACAGGATTTCTGCTGAGAACCTGCTGGGACTGACCTTATCAGCCCTCGAAAAACAACACGCGGGCGAAGCACGAGGAGAAACATCCAAGTGAACTGTAAAATATTATTATTAGACCTCCACTGGAAGGCTGTATTACATTTAATTAGCAGGCAGCAGGAGTCCCACTGGATTTTATTTTCAATTTTCCAGTAAGTGTTCTTAATACATTTAATCTCCTGAATCTGTTAATAATTTCTAACTTGATTAAAGAACATAATCATCTCTATGCATTTTTAATCTTGCGACTAATTTCCTTAAACTTCTGTCTGTCACAATAACTTTGATGAAATTTTCTCCCTTGTAAGTGAAGATTCTCAGTTAATCTTTTTTCTTTTTTTTTCGGCATTAAGGACTGACTGCGCTCACATTTGAACACAGGAATATTGAGAGTGGCAGGTACAGTTCTCCTAGTGCAGATAATTCAGGCCCTCAGAGTATCACCACTGAGCTGCTTCCTCTCTTAGAATTCATTCCTACCTTTAAGGCCTTTAGATTCTGCATGGCTTGACTCGCAGGCATTCAGGCATAGACTAAAGCCCTGGCCTTTCAGGTCAAAGCAGGTCTAAACTGACTTATCAATGGAGCCTAAAGAAAAAATAAATATTCTCAGCTATCAGCCTATTGAATCCCTCCTCCCATCGCTCTTTTTTTCCCCCCAACTGACTGCCGTAGGTGGATTTTTTTTTTAAATGTCATGCAGCGATTAATCTAAGAAAAAGCACTGACAGTCTTCACTGACTTTAATCAGCACAGAGTGCAAAAAAAGTGTATTGACGTCAATTTGAACCACTTGATGATCAAATTAGGTTTCAGACATGCATATTCATTGAAATTATCATCCTCGTTTCATTATCTGCAATTAAATGACAAGAGAACCTTTGTTATAATTGCCGGCAATTATTGGATTGGCAGGGCCAATTAGCATTCAGCTTGTTCTATGGCTTAAATTGCTCTAAAAACCTCCAATTGTTATAGATCCATGAGAAACAATGGTGTTCAAAGAGTTAGATAATTGCAGACTGAGTGGAAAACCATTTAGCTGCATAAAAACCCAAATTGGGTCTTTGAGCTTCCAGGAGAAAAAGGGGCCTGTCTTATTGGTGACAGGAAGGGTAGAAAATATAAACACAATACATAATCTGTAAATAAAATAAAAATACAATTGAAAAGGTCATTTAATTCAGTAATTCATGAATGAAAGTAAATCTCATACATGTCCATTGTTTATATGTGCTGACCCTTGCAGGCGTCTATCTTTAGCGGTCAGGGGGCGAGAGGCAGGGTACACCCAGGACAGGTCAGGGTGTACGGTCATTGGATGACATGAGACTCACAGCACAGGACGAAGAATCAGAACACACACACATACACAACTAAAAGCAATTTAGGGAGACCAATCAACCTGATAGTCATATTTTTTAGACAGTGGGATGAAGAAAGAGAACTAATGCATGCGTGGAAAGAACATGCAAACTCCATACAGAAAGACCCCAGGCTTGGACATGAACCCAGAACCTTCTTCGTGCAAGGCAACGACACTAGCAGCTCCTCTTGGTCATATTATATTGAGGAGTTAATCACAGAATTATATTTTTATAAATAATTACGACTTACAGATAATGAAAACCCAAAACATGATCTTCAGTAGCTGACAGCCTCCAAAAGCAGTGTGAAGGGCATCGCACAAGGACACGGTTCTAAAGATTTGAGGCGGAACTCCTGATATGCGTTGCCTTTAGCTATGAAAGGGCATCGTGAACAAAGATGGCTCTTCACAGACTGCTGTATTCAAGGATATCAATGGGAAGTTCAGTCAACAGAAAAAGTGTGGTGGAAAAAGATATACAAGCAGTAGCAATATTTTGGGGCAGATTATGGAGACATTTACTCCAGCTCAACCTGTGCTGCCAGAGATGATGCATGCAGACATACCCAGGATATGGGCTGCAAATGTTCAGTTCTGTGCATTCAACCTGGGCTTCTCAATACTTCCCCTGCATGTTTTGGGTGTTTCCTTTTTGCTACGTACCTGACTAAAATGAATGGTTAAATAACAGGCTTCTGCAGAACTTGATGTCATGTGAGGAGATGGTCCAATCGTTTGAATCAGGTGTGCTGGAGCAGAAACACGTCTCTCCCCTCCTGAACAGGGTTAAAACATTGTGATAGGCCAATTTTGAACCAGAGATGACATCCGTAGTGACTCACCTGGGGTACGGAGTTGTAGGACTTGATTTGTGTTCAATACTCTCACATCCCTCTTTATGGATGAAAATATCTGTCCGCATTTTAGTTTGAAATAAATGTCCCAAATTCTGGTGGAAGTAAGGAGAGACACATAATCCAACTGGCTTTAGGTCCAATGTAAAGTTTCCACAGTCGATGATGATGATGTGAGGAGCCATGTCATCCGCTGGTGTTGGTCCACTGAGTTTTAGTCAGAAAATGGACTCAGCCCTTCCCTCTGCTTACAAGCTTCATGGTGATGCTGATGTCATTTTCCAGATGGATTTCCAAGTTGCCCACACTGCCGAAACCAGTACCATGCTCGAATGACTGTGGTATCAGTGCTTTAGTGAACTTACCTTACCTAAACTCCATAGAGAATTTGCAGACAAGTTGAGGTTCTGCTGTTTTAGCTACTTGGGTTTCCAGAACACCTCAGCAAAGTCACAAGCTAATTGCTTTCAAGCCATCTTAAATTGCTGCAGTAATTCATTCATATGAGTTACCAAATATTAAGTACAGTAGATAGGCATGATTTTCAGTATGTTAGTATTTTTTCTGTATTAAGAAAATTGGAAAATTCACGTTTCTCTGAGAAAATTGGGATTTCATAAGCTGTAATCTGTAATCAAAAGAAAGATATTACTCTGTGTGTAATGGATCTGTATAATAATTGAATTTCACTTTTTTAATTTAATTATGAAATAAATAAACTTGTCAACAACATTTTTAACTTACTAAACTGCACCCAAAACAGGATTGTCTCTATTGGACACTCTCAAGTGAACTTGAGCGTTCACTTGATGTGAATAAACATATTTTCCACAGAATGGAAAATATGCTTATTGTAAACCTAGAATTATGTCTGAATCTTAGTGAGACTGTTGCCTACTTAATTTCTTATTTATATCAAAGCTGCAGCAGTCAGTCAACAAAATCCTTTACTAGTCACCAATGAGCTTCACGAGGTTTTTTTTTAACAGACACAAATTAGGATCAAAGTTGCACATTCTCTGTCCAGAATAACGTATGCAAACTTAGTAGCATGTGGTTTATACTTGCACTGTAAAATCATGAAATAACAAGTTCATTATTTTCTGAGTCTAGTAAATGAACTGCTAAGGAAGAGTTGTGCTGTACGGTTTTAGTCTGAAACAGGTTAAAACTTCTGGATTCGCAGGGATGAATGCAATTATGCGGTTAGAGCCCTAGACGCATATAACTCAAGAAAAAGGACCAAAAAGAGCCGTTTAATTACAGTTTTCATAGATTGTGATGTGGCTGCCATCTGCTGGTTGGTTGTGTAAAAACAGTTGTATGTGATACCCTAACCTACCACTAGGAGGACACTGCACCACAGCAATGCGGCATGCATGATGTGTCACACAGGAAGTCCATGTTTTTCATGAGTCTTGTTTTCTGCTACCTTATTGATAAATGAGTGCGTTTCTGCCACTGGGACAATCTAAGCCTATCAGAATGAACAAACCCTTTCACACACTTACCTTGCAGTAAGTCCTGTGCTTTATCAGAGACGGAAAGTACAACGATATCAGCCGGATATAACTAATAAACATAAGCAATAGTATGGGCTTATTATATAAGTGCAGCTGAGTGTATGTTCCTATGGTTGGGTTGATTATTTACACAAAGATACAAATGAATCAGTGATTACTTAGGTATTAGCCTGCTCAGCATGTTTTTTCAGCCACAGATATTAATGTTTTGTTTTCTTTATTTGTTTTGGGGTTTTTTGGTATTTTACAGATCATCATAAAGTAGTGCATAATTGTTAATTGGGAGCAAAAGACACTTGGTTTATTTGATTTGATTTCAGATTGAAAGAACAGCATCTGAAAACAGATATACATGCAGTCTGTGACAATTAATTGGATATACATTTGGACTTTGACAGGACAGTTCTAGCAATTAAAAATGCTCTGACTCAAACCATTTCCAATGCAGTTCTGGTGGTATGTTTGGGGTCAGTGTCCTGGTAGAAGTTGAACCTCCACACTTGTGTCAAGCTGTTTGCAACTTCCAATGTTTTTTCTTCAAGGATTCCCCAATCTTTAGCTCTATTCTTGTTTCTATGTACTACTACCACCAGTGCTGTGATTGGGGTGTTTACCACCAGATGTCCGTTACATGTAGGCTATGATCTTCGGTTTTGGTTTGCTGATTTTCTAACCAAAACAGGTTTTAAACTTTTCCACAACTAAAACCCTGACCTTTCTGTGGTGTCCCTTTGTCTTCTTTGTGCCTTCCAGTTGATTTTTTGACAAAACAGTTTGATTTAAAAAAAATTAATAAATCTTGTAGTGCTTTGAACATGCAATGTGTTCATCATTGCTGGTCTGACTTGCTTTGTGAAAAGCCCTCAAAAAGTGGTCACTTTAAAAATCTGCTGCCCCCAAAAAGTAGAAAAGCCAGGCTATGATTCAAGGCTGAACATTCAATTTAAAACCCAAAAAGAAGCACACACGGTGCATCAAGGATTCAGGCGTGACAAATGCACAGCGGGGCCAACAAGGACACTTGCAGGACAGTCATACTGTACGAGACGAACTGTTCAAACTCTCTGACGTTTGCAATCACATGATGTCAGCAAGTGGCAGCAGTGTTAAGAAGTCATACAGTCAAACGGTGACATCAAGGTCTTGAACTCTGATATGCTGGTTTATCAGACTATCCAAAAAAACTAAAGAATCACTTTTTGTTTTACTATTCAATGAGACCATGCAAGTTTTCCTCCTGAGTTTTAAAACACTTTCACTATTTACTGAAACATAAAACTATATGCAAATTTTGCATTAACTTGCATCTAAATGTATCCAGGCAATGCGTTGTGTTTTTATCAAAATCTAAAGTGTTTTTCCACTGTATTTGTGACACAGTGGAGGTTTTTATGCAACGTTCCGGTCAAGCGGGAATCCTTTGGAACAGTAAACAAGACAGGTTTACTTTTTAACTTATACTCACACACAAGCGTTTGGCACTTCACCTAATGTGAGGCCGCTATCGATGGTTGAATATTAACTAAACCAAGAAACACTTCGCACTTAACAGATGTGGTGTGATTTTCTTCCAGGGTGTCGGTGAATGGCAGCTGTTTGCATACCTTCTTTAAAGAATTATTGATATGACAATGAAAGAAAATGCATTTTGTAAATACAATTTTCTTATTGGAAAAGAAAAAAATATTGAAAGTTTTGGATCATGAATTATAATCCACTAACATAATTCCATCAAAGTCATATGGGTGAAAATGCACTATTTGGGGGGGGGAAACCCCATTTATGGTAACTTTATCTTTTTCAGTGCAAAGCATTGTTGATCAGTTCTTCCCGGGTATTATGTATTCCAAAAGCATTGATGAGCTCCGTTTAAATTGGAGCACTTTGCCCTAAGGCATGTGTATGAACATTTTTATGGTATCTATTTAGCACCTAACTTCTGGGATGATCACCTATTTTCTGAGGACAGATGAACCTTACAGGGACCAAATGTCCTTGTACTAATGGAAAGGGTAAATATTAGGATTGAAGCCAATACACACTTCACAAGAAAAGAGACGAATGTTCTCTCTCCAAGAGCTGCAAGAACAAAATAATATTTTTTTCAGTCTCGTCTTAGGGTGCTTGCAGCTTACCTGCCCAAGGTTTGAGTTTAGGACACTTGGTGCGGTTCCTCCTCCTTAGTGCCATGCGGTTCTTCTGCTGGGAGCTTGTACAGCAGAAGAACTTGAAACGGGGGCAAGTTGGGGCCCTTCTCGCTGGCCTGGGGGCTGCTGCCCATGAGCTTCACTGCTGATGTACTTCCATGTCGGGTGTGAATGGCTACTCTCTGGGGATGCCTGGCATCTGTCTGCCTGGGGCTGCTGCGGCGTCCGGGAGCCGAGGGTACCTGCCCAAAGCTTCTTTTTGGTACGAAGTGCTACGAATAGCTCTTCCTATCACTAGCTATATGAATCTAGATTTGAATTCTTGGGAAATGTAAAATGTCCATGCCAGGTAGAATGTTGTTTCTCTTCTTCCCATTTTGACAAAAATTACAAAATTGCCCCTTCATACGG
This sequence comes from Micropoecilia bifurca, assembly GCA_903067075.1. Classification (NCBI taxonomy): domain Eukaryota; kingdom Metazoa; phylum Chordata; class Actinopteri; order Cyprinodontiformes; family Poeciliidae; genus Micropoecilia; species Micropoecilia bifurca. The sequence continues at coordinate 21,715 of CAEGAF010129903.1, forward strand.
GGTATGTACAGGCCTTAAGCCTAAGCCGAGTTATTGAAATGAATTTAAGTCAATGCTATGTCCTGTCTCTGTAACAAAATCAATGGATGGATGGATAGATAGAAAGCTGTAATTGAGTGTTTTCCCCAGGTTGTGTTATGATCCACAGGTGTTTGTGACTTTTTCTATTTATTTATTTTTTGTTGTTGTTGCTCTATGTATTTTTAATTCCCAAATTAATTTAATTTAATTTCTTAGTTTATTCTTATGTTCTATTCTTTATGCACTAGGATTTTCTTTTCTTTTTTTTTAGATCAGTTTGAGTCTTGTTTTCTCTGATTTGTAATTTCTTTGTGTCTACCTCAGCTTAAACATCCAAAGTTTTGCTCCATGTTTACCTCTTTTTGCTTGCATTTGGGTCCTGCACAATCATGACCCCTTTAGCTATAGGCCGAATACGAAAATAAGTTTAATTATAATGACACTTCCCGTGTAAATGAAGCTTTTTGAAAAGCCCTGAAAAAATGTCTTTGTTAAAACAAAATCCCCAAAAACATGAAGAAAAGCTTCTCCCCTTTCCCAAAGAACGGTGCTGATGTTACCATACATCAGCATCTTATTCACAAAACCAATTCAATCAAGGAGCTTTTATAAGTTGTTAGTCATGTACCCATCCACATGCAGCTCCCTGTGATGGCTCTCATAGTGAGTTGTCTCATTAGTCAGTGTACGTGAGGCAGCAGCTCCAAGATCTGCCTGTTGTCAGCATTGTGACTAATTTGTGTCTCTGTGCAGCTTTGCTTGAGGACAAACATGTGGGGAATATTTCGTGCTCATTGTGCAACTTCCAACTGACTCATTCTCTCTCCCCCTTGTTAAAAACGCAAAGCAACGCAGCCACCGAGGGAACGGCGTTGATTGGTTGAGAATGACATCTGAGTAGTCGGCTGGGGATCATGCAGACTGCTGATTGGCTGCCAGTGTCAGCCCTTTCAGCGTAACTGGCATGAATAGAGCTTTTGTGCAAACATGCCACACACTCTGTAGGGGTCATCGCAAACACTTTATCTGCAGCATTTCAAAGCAAAAGCACATGGTGACATGTTCATTTTTGCTGTTGAGTCATTTGTTTATTTGACTTGTAAAAATCACAAACAATTTGGGAAATTGTAAACACAATAAATGATGCATAAAGTGGCACAATATTCAGAACAAGTTCATAAAATTTAAAGAAACACGGAATTACAAAATACTTAAAATTTGAGGATTTTTTTTAAAGAAACGCTTAATTCAGAAAAATGATTAAGTTTTGTACTTTTTATCTTTCCAACTTACTCCTCCATCCTAAGATGCATATTGTTATGTGTGATGCAATTGTCTACAGTTTGCTGAGGCTTCAGGGAAGAAAACTATGAATATTGCTTCACTTGAACAGCTAAGGTTTTAATTTCAAACTGCAGCCTTGACTAGAAGGAACAAATCATAAGGAACTTTTGCTGAATCACATAAGACTATCTTTTGATCTTTAGACACAGAATATTTTACAGACCTGTAGACAACACCGGATTTGGCATTGCCTATCATACAGCTCTAACTTTGAACACAGGTTTGATCCACATGCACACTTTGCATGTCTAGTCTCCCTGAGCTCATGACCTCAACTGTCTCCAAATAGCCTTGGGATCCATATATATATCTATATATAAATATATAGATATATATAAATTTTTTTCTCAGGAAATATCAATGCTACTTATATCTGCATTGCTTTCATTACAGCATACCCACCTAAAACTGTTTAGTATATCTACCCAAAATTCCCCTGAAAAATCTGAATGTGGGCAGATGTCCTGAAACAGGAATTTGCTTATTATCCCAACTTTATCTCTCGTCCCGCTACAGCATTGTAGCAAGAAGTATGTAGATTCCAGATTTCAACTGCACTGTAACAATTTCAGAGCTGAGTGCTGCAGAACAAAGGGATATGGAGATAGAATTGCAGTGCCACGCCCTCCAGCTGCTGAGGCAGGGCCTTTACGGCAACCTTTGTTAAGGTGGTTGATACACTCTCTCCCCAAGAACTCCTCTTTTATCTTCTACTCCACAGAAAGAGATGCAGTGCTACATGAAAAAAGACTGTTATTTGGACAACTACTCACAATGCAGTGAAATATTGTTGCCAGAGAAAAGGAAATAAAGGGAAATTATTTGGGAAATTAATCATTCATTTAGAAATAAATACATATTGTAACCACGTGTTATATTTACATGAATGTATCACCAGTGGGTTTGTGCTGAATTAAGGGTTCCACAAAATGTGCCAAGAGAGGAATAAATGCCATGTTGTCTGACACATGATGCGAAGGGAATAAACAGGATGAAACTGCAACCGTTTCCGTCTTAATCAACTCTTGGTGAGGGTGGATTAGGATGTTTTCTTTCATAATTTCACAGAGGATTGAGGGGGGAAAATTGTCAAGCTTGAGTTTGATAGATTAATTTGCCAACTCTTCCAGCAGGCTCCTTCCTCATCTTTCCCATTGGAAAAATCCCTCCGAGTCTAACGGCGTAATCTGTGACATGCTTGATCTGCTCTTCATTTGAAGTGTCAAACACCATCCTGTTTTATCTCCAGATACGAGGAAGACCTCCCTGACGCCAGCGCCAACACTGCTGGTTTGCTGAGAGCTATATAGTCATTTTTATGGTTTAAGGAAAAGCATTCGCTAGCGTAACGCGTGTGTTTTGTCTCATGCTCCATCAGTGATGCCACTAGACGTAATCTACAGGTGCTTGGAAAAGTATTCATAACCCTTTAACTTTTCTGACTTTGTCACTTTAGAATCAGAAAACAAAATTATTTTTATTCATAAGAACAGAATTAATGCTTATTCTTTCAACATGTCTGTGAAGTTCAAAGAATAAAAGGATGTTGGACTTTTTCTACACATGAAAATCTGAAATGTAAGGAGTGGATTTCTATGTAGCTCCCTAGAGTCAATTCTCTGGCGGTGGTGGGTTTGGTACCCTTGAATTGATAAGACAAACAAACAAACAAACAAACAAAAAAACACTTTATTAAAGTCAAAAGTAATAGTAATAGTAATATGACATTAATTAGTTTTTATTACTATGATCTAGAAATATAAGGCCAATATAAAACTGGCTGGATATTTTACTTTATTTCATTGGATTTTGTGAGTTAATAAAAAACATTAGGTCAATACAATGAATGCTGTAGGAAGCTGATTTGGGCTTTGGTCTATTTTTCATTGTATAATCTGTTCATTCAGCTTGATGTTGATTCAGATACATAACAAAGTTCGAAGTTCAGGGTCCTATATACCTTTTTATCTGTTGAAAACCGCTGACCTAAGGCTTAAGTTTGGACCATCTTTCTTTCCCTGTTATCACAGAGAAAGAAAGATGGAATGAGAAACTTTAATATTGGCAAACAGCAGATATTAGTCATAACTGGGAGTACTCTCTGCTTTTTTATGATGCTGCTTTTTACAATTATTTACCAGAACAAAAAACTATGTTCATCAGTTCAACACACAAATACTCTTAGTATGTACCACAAAAGTGTGCCACAAAGTTTTGGTACAAATAGGTTCAGTCACAGGGTCATTAACACATTACAAAGGAAGAGAAAATGGGTTAGGATCATTCTCCTGTTGGAAGATGAATTTTTCTTCCATTGTTATCAATCTTTCAGCATCTAACATGTTTTTTCTGCAGGTGCATCATCTATTAAGCTGCTCCAGCTTTCCCTTGACTCTGACCAGCTTCACCGCCTCTACAAAAGACACACAAGACGACATGATGCCTACACTAGGTGATTCACAGTAGATGGAGAGTTCAGTTTGATATACAATGTTGGTTTTCCAGCACACATAGCATTACGCTGTTAAATAAGTTCAAATTTGGCTATATCTGACCAAAGCACATTCTTCCATTTATGGCTAACTTTCAAACAGACTACTTGTCACTTTCTTTTAACAATGTATTCTTCCCACCTGTCTATAAAAGACAAGTGCATGAATAATTTCTTGTCAACAGACTCTTTCTCCTGAGCTGTGAATCTGTGCAGATCCTCCAGAGTTACACCGGCCTCTCACCTTTTTTTCTGAATAATACTCTGGTTGTCTAGTCTGTCAGTTTATGTGGACATGTGACAAGTGACGGATTAATTGGATTTCAGATACTCTTTTTCAACATGACTGCTTCAAATTTTTCCACAACTTTATCTCAGACTCTTGTATGTATCTGGGTCTACATAGTGCTGTTTCTTCATTAATGTTTTCAAAAAAAGTCCATAAAAGAAATTGAATTGCACACCGATGGACTCAATTTATTATTATTTTTGTTTCTTGGACTTTATTTAAGAGCATAGCTTGAAACTGGCAGAATACTTAAGCATGCAACATTTTTTAAATGTTTATTTTAATTTGAAAACCTACAGAAAAAAATGTATAATTTTTTGCTTTGCCCTTTATAATTATGCTCCCTTGCATTCCTTTGGTATGTCACATAACTTTCCAATAAAATACTTTAAAATGTATCAACAAAATCTTCAAAGTTTTAAGGAGGACACAAATATTGGCAAGGAGCTGAAGACATGCACAATTCTGGTTTTTATTTCTCACTAAGCAATGTTTAAATGGATAATGTCAACATGTTCACCTTTAGTTGGCAGATCCCTTCTCAAGTTTTGAGCATGTTCCTGCTGCAGAAGAGAAAAGCTCTGCACACTCTTAAACTCACACACACTCACTGCTGTAGGCTTTTATCCCAAGGCACCTGGATGGCAAAGAATTACATTAAAAGAAATGTATTCATTTGGGAAACATACACACTCTGCTTCCCTGAGACAATCCTTTAGTCCTGCTGCAGAAAGGACTACTATTGTTGGACTACTTTGGTGGTGGTGGAACTTCAGGGGTCTTATAGAACTTTTGTGCACCTTGTGGATCCCAAAGCCTAAATCTAACTTCCTACAACATTCATTGTATTCTAAATTTTTTTTATCTCTTTTTTTAATTTGAGTATGCTGATTTATATGCATTAAACACAGGCCTTCCTTTAATTTGGGTTGCGGTAATATGATTGATATCATTATATATGGACTGCTATGTTATTTCAGTGCTTGCAAATATCCTCTAGACTAGTAATCTGAAATTCAAAGCAATGGCCTGGAAAAAAAAATGACTTGTTCTGGTTAAAAAAAAACAACATTTTCTTCACCATTGCACGGTTTATTTATTCCGCTTTCTGCCAACATCAGGACGTCTCATAGAAATAAAACCGGGGAGACAAATGCTAACTTTTCAACCTCAACGTATTTCCATGCCTGACTTGTTTGCTTCTGTACGGTAAAACGGCTCAGGCAGAGTGCAACTGTGACATTTATATTTAACCACACGGTTATCGGCGCCTTTTTAGAGAACAGCTTTTCTCATTCTGTTCAAGTGAATCCAATTTAAAGTCGGTCAGTTTGAATGTGTAGTGGGGAAGCTGCAATGCTTTGAAAAAAAATCCTTCTGAAGCTGCTTTATCTTTCAAAATGTATAATGTCACGGTTGGAACACAAAGTAGGACACTTTGGCTTTTATATATTGGCCTATATTTGATTTACAGCTTGAAATATTTGACCCCGACATTAAAAGTCCCAGAAATGTAACAGGGATCCTTGCATTTATAATTCATATCGTGTTTCTGATTTCCATTTTCACCGTTTTTATTTTTGCAGAGAGAAATAAAAAGGTTCAAAAGACTGAACTCAGAAGCGCTCTACAGTCACCAGGCACATTAGAAGGCATCTTCAACTGTTTAGCACAACTGAGCCAGGTCAATGTGTTCAGTCATCTAGACACTGCTACGCTCTAAGGTCTAGGGGTCCAGGGGCGATAACATAAAATGTGCCCAGAGGAACAAATGGAGTGTAAAATGATTTATTACAAAAGAAAGTTTCACAAAACAATACAGTTTAACCCAATTAATGCCAAACAAAAAGAACAAACAAACTCAAGAATGTCAGGTGCAAATGAAAGAAACCAAAGGGTTCAAACAAGTCCATTAACATAAACTCAAAAATAACCAAAAATGGGGGAAACAAAAGAACACACAAAGGAAATGCTAAGGGGAGCATCAAACCTCCCAGACACCAGCTTCTAGCTGGTAGTTAACCAGAGCAAAGTCAAAATTGCTGAAGTGAACAAGCAGGAACAAACAAGACCAACCTAGTTCAAAACCTGCTTAAAGCAGTTGCAAATACCAAACAAAGGGGACAGCTTCACAAAATCTCTTCCAACTAGCTGCCCCAGGAGCCTTTTATAGGGTGCAGGTGGACCTCATCAACTGCTGATTGGCTTGACAATCCTCTGCTGGTCCAATGGTGTAGCTGCTCTCCAGCAGCCTTCAGAAAGCCAATTAGGAAGGTCCCACAGCTAATCCTGCATAACAAAAGGGAGCCTGCACAGCCTCAAGAGGCCAGGGGCCGCAACACGATGAAGATCACCTGCTAGTTTTCAAATCAAGAAGCAATGCAATGGAACCAATGTAACGGTAATGTATCCTACTTTTAGGAGGATAACCCATCTTGTTACAAAGCTCAAATCATCTGGTTTGTCTCTTTAGCACAACTGCTCCAGTGACCTCAGCAGCCAGCATCTACCCAGTACTAGCAAGCTGTACCTAATAATAGTCTCCCTTGTGCGTTATTGGTCTATGAGTCAAAAAGAGACTTCATGTTTTTTTGTTTTTTTTTCTTAAATTTTATTATTTAATTTGCTGGTTGCTTACTTTCTCTTATATCTCATGCACCACCTAATAGGGAAACTATGAAAAAAACATCAATAAAAACAAGATTGTACTTCTGTTGTAACTGGCCTGAAGGGAGGATACAAGTCTTTGCTGTATCCAGACTGGCTTTGAATCCAAAGTTAAAGAAAAGAAAGCTTATTTCACAAATGTATTTCCATAAGACATGAGGAGCCATAAGAAATATACCAACAATCTAAAATGATTTGCTCTCTGTATTTGAGTCTTTCATTGGTAAAAAAAAAAGTGACTTGCCACTCAATTGATTTAAATACATAATTCTTTTTCATAAAGTGCCAAAGGCTAGCATAAAGAATTTTTTATTATTTTTTAATCACTAATTTGACATCCACCTGGATAGTCACCTGATAGGGCATCATCGTAGAAGTGAGGATTGTATTTATCTAAACGTTTTTTTGTTTTATTTTTTTTTGCATTTTAATATCAGTGTTACATACATATAATACACACATCTACGAAATATCCGTGAATGGTTGATTTTAGCACAGAGTGTGTGTATGTATGTTCTGCTGTCTCTGGAGCAGGGTAGGTACATCACCACAAAAACACGTATCTGTCTTGTTGTTGATCCTCAGATGGCGGTCATTGACCCTCATGCCAATAACAAAATCACAGACAGACATGATAGAACTCCACACACCCCTAAGCCACACCTCCTGCAGACTGACCCAAAGTTCAACCATGTGAAAAACAGAAGAAAAAAAAGCTGTGCCACTAACCCCATTAACCAGTGCCTGCCTATATATAAGAGTACCTGTGAATGAAATGAGAGCTAACCTGGCAAGTTCGTGTTTAAAGTAAGAACTAAGGATTTCGTCACCTTCTCCATCCCAACGGGATCATTAGCTGCTTGGTAAACATATTTTTATGTATCTATTTAAAATACTTTGATGTTACATTGTGAAAATTGCAGTAACTTTTGGAAAACATTCATGAAACATTTCCCCGAAGGTCCTTTGAAGATAACAGTTGCAAAAAAGAACGGCTCACTTGATACTTCAGAAGGTCGCACTGCGATGTTGAACCTTCAGAGAACCTTCAGGGAATATTTAGGGAACTGTGTGTATGTATCCAAGGTATCACTACCCACAATAGGGTTGGAGAGGTTTGGGTAGCTGTATTACTCTAATAATTCTGTTGAGGTCTCTGGCCAATAATTCAAGAATTCATTCTTGATGAAGAAAGGCCATGACAGTTTGTGTACTTCATCTGGAGTAAAGAAATTAGGGTATCGCTCTGGAGGTGGTTCAAAGTAAGTGCCCTAGTTCCTGAGGCACTGCAGCTCAGCCCTTATAAGGTAACAGAGAGCCACTTCCACACGGGCCACTACCAGCAAAGTGCCAGGTGCAATTTTAGACATGATCTGGATTTTGGGATGTGAAATTTTGTCCTTAAAATGGGCAGTGACAGTCATTGTTTATCATACAAATATGATAAAAAAAAATGACTAAATTGGGACCAAAACTAAAATATATTTTTGTCGTTAAACTACGACTAAATAGATAAAAATGAACCCCTTGCTGGTTATCGTCTGATTGTGAAACACAGCGAGGTTTTTGATGAATGCCTCTCTTTGGAAGTCAAGGTTTTAAAAGAACTGCTCAGTTTCTACTTTCACTTCTGTCCCAGAACCGCCTTAATCTCCGTGCGTCTGTCTGCACCGGACAAAGGGGGCGGGGCAGAGGCGTCACGTCATATCAGCCGCCGCGCTCCGATTGGCTGCCGACTCTCACCCGACACAGCTGAGATTGTTTTCTGCAGAGGAAGCTGCTGTTCTTTTTGGTACGATCAGCCTTCCTTACTCGCTGAATGAAGCAACACGGTGTGTTTGCCGAAGAAGACATGAACAAAACAACGTCATTTGTGTGACTGTTTGTAGATAGCAGGGAAACAAAGCTGGGGGGTGGATCCAGGCTGCATGAGCAGGCGTGGAGGTTTCTGTTTGAATCCGACTCTGAAACCGTCTAGACAGCAAGGTAAGGGGGCTACAACCCTGACTCGTCTCACTTCAATCCTCATGAATCCTAATAAAACGTATCTATTTGCGACAAATAGAGCAAAAGTGCCAAATGCCCAGACTGGAGAACCACTGCTGGAGCTGCTCTTGTTCGCCGAAGGCTGAGACCAAGCATTCGTCCGGAGCGAACTGGTTCGCTTCCAAAGCAGAAGAGATGATGTCCATCATCACCGCGATGCTCGGCAGCGCCTACGGCTCCCTGCACGACGTCCGCACCGCCAACCTCATCCGCAGGGGTCTGGTCCTCTTCACGGTGGGGGCGTTTCTGGCGCTGGTGCTCAACCTGCTGCAGATACAGAGGAATGTCACGCTGTTTCCCGAAGAGGTGATGACAACTCTGCTGTCGTCTGCCTGGTGGATCCCCCCGTGCTGCGGGACAGGAGCTGGTGAGTTGGCCATTCGCTTTATCAACCACTTTCCTACCGTGTGTCAGCGGTTGCTAGCTTAGGGACAAAATGGCACGTTAGCCTTTATTCGTGAAGGAAAACTAATAATGTACTGAGCGAGTAGGGCGCGTTCTTCTGTTGTTTATTTCCTTGAAGATACATAAGGTTATCATTCACATGCTACAGTCTAAATTTGGTATGTCAACCAGCTTGTTATCGAAAACCCTGAGTATGGACGCGTAATAGAGATGCATGCCTTCTGATTGGCTACTCACTACGTGAGGCGTGCGCTCATTGGTTGATGTCATAACGGGTGAGCTGAAGGCCCTCCCTGAAAACCCCGGACACATCCGTGTTTGGCTCCTCCCCCCATGTGCTGCGAGGGAGAAAGAGAAATGAAACAAAAATGATGCTGATTTTTTTTTTTTTGTCTTTTATTTAACTGTATACTTCCTTGAAAGCGATTTTTGTTCTTCCTTTCACGAAATTAGAGGAAAAGGCAGCTGCTGTGTAATGCATTTAATTAAATTAGAGCTATTAAAACAGTTATGCATGGGGTTATGTAATCTAAAATAATAAACAGAAATAAATTAAACACATTTTCCTTAACATATTTTTGCCAGACATTTCTGTTTTAATAAATGTTAAGTCTTCCATGCTGTGAAAGGTTGTTATTGTAAATTAGGCTGAGTTTGTAATACAAAGAAATGCACAGGTGGTTGTAGATTTCCAGATTCCCTTTGTGTGAACTAGTTAATTAGGACCAGCCATGGTTAAGCATTACTGTTAGAATGCTTAACAGTAAGCCATTGATTAAGATGGCTATATAAAATGTATCTTGAAAATATATTTGGTATCATTTTGGTTTAGTACATAAACCTAAGACAAAACAGAAAATAAATATCAGCTAAATTTACTATCAGTTTTCAGGGTAATCTGCTTATTGTCCAGAATAACAAACTTTCAGTATTATTTTTTATATAGATCCACACACATAAGACAACTATATTAACTAGTTAATTTGATGGACTCACAGAACTTGTAGATTGTCAACACTGGTTTCCAGACCGCCTTGCCTTGACATTAGGATTCATGTTAATCCTGTTAGTTTAGTTTACTGACAAATATTTCCCTACTATCAAATGTGTGTCTTGTGAGGTAAAAGTGCAAGAGCCTTCTTTTAGCCAGTGTGCAGTGACATGTTGGCAGGTTTTCTACATAACCTGATAAAATCTTTAAAAGTATTGTGTTTATTTCACGTGTTGTTTACACTGTATGAGTTCCTATAGTGTTGTTAAAAAGTTGTCCTTACTTCCTGACTTCATTTTGTCCTTTGTTTTTTCTTTCCTCCCTTTCTTACTTGTGTATTTCATTATATCCTTAACTCTACCTGTCCTTTCCTAATTTGTGTCTTTTTATTCTTCTTGAAACAGAGTGTAAGTATAATGAAATGAATTTTGTTCAGTTTTTAACCACAGAAACGATGAAGTTCAAACTTGATATTTTTGGCACGTTTTAGCTCCAAATTTCAATATATTTTGCTGAGCTCTCACAAATGAAGGAAGTTATTGAAGTTCAGATATTTCAGATATTTTGAAAAACTAGGTCTTGTTTTCCTTCCACTTCACAATTATCCTCCAATTTGTATTGATCTTTGTAATAAAATCTTGATACAATACATTACAGGCTATAATATAATAATATAAAAGTTAAAAGATTTGAATACTTTCACAGTGCCCTGAATGAGTGCAAATGAGTCACTAAGTAAAAAGAAAAAAAAAAAACATGTTCAGCAGATAATCTTTCACAACTTTGTCAGGATTGGCTCACAGAGGGTCACACAATTTTCTGCTTATCCTGTATAATTGAGGCCTGTTTGTTCCTCTTTTTTTTGTTTCAGCTGTTATCGGCCTTCTCTATCCCTGCCTTGACAGCCATTTGGGTGAACCGCACAAATTCAAGAGAGAGTGGGCCAGTGTGATGAGATGTATCGCGGTGTTTGTCGGAATCAACCATGCAAGTGTTGTATCCTTTCTCAAAGTGCTGATTCCCAAACCAAGTTCTTCTCAGAAGTTGTGGTAAATTCCTCCGGTGGACACGATTTGGACATGACCGACTTTTACATTTGCTCTTGATGGAACTCGGTCACAATCGGCCAGACAAATATTTGCTTGAGATCACAGTCGTACACACGCTCCCGTTCTGACGTCAATCCGTTTGACTTTGCCCTTAACTTACGCTGTCCAGAAACTAGATTTCGCCAACAATGTGCAGCTCTCCCTGACCCTGGCCGCCTTGTCTCTGGGCCTGTGGTGGACGTTTGACCGCTCCAGAAGTGGCTTTGGCTTGGGCATCACCACCGCCTTCCTGGCTACCGTCATCACACAACTGCTGGTCTACAACGGAGTTTATCAGTGAGTCAAACAGTTTTTGCTCACAGTGTTGTACGTGTTGGTTCAGAGACGGGAAGCCTGGCTGTTGGGGGATTTAAGCAGAGTCAAAATTATATATATAGTCACACATGCTTGAGCTATAATTGCAGGACTTTTTAAACTACATGTTCTCTTTTTAACCTACTCAATATATATTATACACCCACATACACCATTGTTCTGACAAGACTACAAATCCCATAATGAAGGGAAGCAATAAAGCCATAAAGGTACTTCTCACCTGACATCCTAGGTATACCTTCAAAAGAAATCTGCAAGTGAAACTGACTTAAAACTATATATCTGTCATTAAACATCAAACTTTCCCCTTAAGTATTTTCCAGCCCCTGTGTAAATTTGTAAAAGTGCACATTTAACAACATTTATCCTCAAATAGGGGTTTCAGACATGAACTAAAATCCTCCATCAACAACATTTTCTGAAACCTAAACTGTAGGAGGCATTGTAGTTGGGTAATCACAATTTCAAAACATTTTGTTCTTAACTGCCCCAATCTGCTTATCAAATTTAGCCAAAAAAAGGGGGAGGGGAAAGTCTGTGGACAGTTTTACTGCATTTTAAATGTATTCTAAATCCAGAACTGCTCAGTTATACAATCTAAGTTTTTCTAAAAGCCTTAACGGTTATTTAATAATCCGCTTTATTCCTCTTTTTCAGGTACACATCTCCAGACTTCCTGTATGTGCGCTCCTGGCTCCCCTGCATATTCTTCTCAGGCGGTGTCACTGTGGGCAACATTGGACGGCAACTGGCCATGGTAACATTTGCTGCCTTTTCTTTTGGGTTTTTAATTCTGTACGAAAGGTTAAACTTGCAAACTGATGCCTAACGTAACATTTACATCACAAAGTTTAAGCATGTTGGTGGTTCTTAGATCAATAAATCTGCCTTTGATAGAAGTATGAAAACCACTATTAATGAGTGGCAGCTTCCATGCCACTCATTAATAAAAATAAAGACTTTTAAAGGGCTCCTATTTGCCACATATGCTTTTTTATCAATTATATAGCAGAGCCACAGAGCTTGCAGATAAGATTGTGAAATGGTTTAAATTTTTTGCAAAGAGCATTGCATGCTCCCCCCTGCAGCTCCCCAGTCCCCTTACTTTTCTGTCATAATTATCCCATCAAGTCAGCTTTGATGTCTTCATTAAGCTTGTGTCTGGAAGCCTCACCTCATTCTGTCTGTAAAGTAAGAGTCCCGTCACTCCCTCAGTTTGACTCAGCGAGAGCGTGAAAGCAGATTAAGAGCTCTTGTTTTTCACAGTGGCTGCGAGGCGCTGAGAGCTAGTCAGGACTCGGCTGACCAGAGGGTCATTCGCTGCTTGTTGTTTTTGTTTGCGATGAGGCCTGTGGAATGCTGGCACAAGTCTGAACGTGGGGGTTTTGTTCGCTTTTTTCCCCCCCTTTTTCTCCTTCTGGTGCTTCGGCTAAGGATCAGGGGGCGGATTAAGTTGTTGTTTTTTGCACCACCATTTTTTGTTTGTTGTTGTTTTCAGAGTATGTTTATTAAGATTCATATGTAAGCCTGTTATGGTGGAACATTTTTTTTAGCAGAATTTCCCCACATGCAATCTATTAAAGACTGCTGTTTCCACTATAGTTTTAGAGAGTTAATAGTTAGTAGTGCATTTATTCGCTGGTTGTCAATTAAATCCAAATTAAAAGTATGTCAACATTATATTAATGAATATAAAAACCCATTTATTTTTCAAAAGTTTTGGTTTTGATCTTTAATGAAATTAAGAATCCAGCACTTCAGGTGTGTGGGGGGGTCATACCTATTTTTCTGTTAATATATATCCAGACTATAAAGTTCTAAAATATAACATTATCCTTTAGCCTTGTATATTTTAATGGAAAACTCATATATATAATTTTGCAAGCCAAACGCACAACATTAGCCTATGACTGAAAATTGACATTAGTCATAAACATTTCAATATCTCTACTGGTGTATTTGAGTTTGTGTTTTTCCTCTCAGCTGATTTGCTTTCGCCTTTGTCTTTCCTCAGGGTGGCGTTGAGAAACCCCACATGGACTGAACTGTGAACTGTACAAGTGCTATAGAGGAAGACCTTAAGTGAAGAACATTTTAAGCAGAAATGGATTAACGGGAAAGGAAGAATGAGAAGGATAACTTGAGAAAAACCGACTCCTTGTTTTCGACTTCATCCTTTGTTCTAATAACAAAGTAGAGGTCAATCTTCCCCATCAGCTAACGTGCCATGCCCTTCGAATCTTCTTGCAGCCAAATGAATCGCCATTCCCGATGTCCTCCATTAGCATTAAGGCGTCCTCCGCACTAAACTGGAGGATGGACTTGGCCTTGTTTTGATTTTGTTCTTCTTTGTCTCATGTGACAAATGGACACACAATGATTTTGTTTCATGAAGTGAACTCCTGTGTGCGCGAGTGTTTGAAGCGTGGATTTAGTGCAATCTTAGCAGAAAAGACTTGACAATTTTGCAAAGATGTCTTGAGATTTTCTTGTTTTTTTAACCTGACTGTAATATGGTCATAAAAGGGAAACTTGGTCTGAGTGGGGACACGCCTGTCTTCACTCTTTCATCGAAATGTATTCAGCGGTATTGCATGTTCCCCATTAAACCAAATTAAAGTATTTATTTTTAGAAGGTTTTCACTAAACTAAACAGATGCATGTGGGATACAGATTTAGACTCTTCGGTTCTTGAGGAACAGTTTGGGAAATTATTTGCTTTCGTTCAAACTTTAACTTTAGCAGAACTACTTGAGATTATCTATGTAAATAAAAAAACCACACGATTTCTCAAAGGTGAATTTTAATGTACAGTTAATTTAGACTTGCTTTGAATTTTCAAGAACCTCCTAATTGTAAATGCAATTCTTAAGCTCCAGTTCCCTCACCTCATCAAAGTTGGAGCAAAGTTTTTATACGAGGCCTTGCAGATTAGATGCGATATGAGTAAATAGTTGCAGGATTGCTTATATCTTGCATCAGACCTCGCAGGGTTGCAGATTTGCAGCTGGACTTTTCTAAGAGTTTCTTATTTGGAAATTGTGCTTTGAACATTGGGAGCAAAAAAAATTGCTTAGCTTTTCTGCAAATGGCAAAACAGGCTTGTTGCTCGGTTATTTCCAGTAGAAATGAAGATGAGCTTTGCATTTGTTTTCAGGATTTCAGAGGAAAGCAAATGGTTTCTCACAGTGTTGGTTCATGTAGATGTGGATAGTTGAAATGAAAAGCAAAATAGTGGTATGTAAAACGTGCCATTGTTCAGAATACTCTTTACTAAGTGAGTATAAGCACATGCATTTGTGTTTTAGAGGTACACTGTAAGACATTTGGGACACCTCATGCAAAACTTGACAGCATCTTCTTTGATTTTATGTTTTGCTTGTAAAAAAAAAAAAAGTACAATATTGACTTGCAATTGGTTGTCAGTACAATATCTATTTTTTTACAAACTGTATTTTCTACTGTTTTAGATCTGGGCAACAAAAAAATAAATAAAAAAACAGGATTGTAGTTGAAAGGAAAGGAGAATGTCCCAGAAGTATATAACCTTTAGGAGCTCGATGTCTCGTAGAATCGTGTGATCACACTCATTTTCCCTGTCACATCTTTAAAAAAACTCACTTCAACAGTTTGGGAACATGCACCGATCAAATGTGTGGGCGAGACATTATTACTTAAGATTTGCAATCTGTGATTGCCTGTGTTTTATAGAATTTAGTGCTTTTGTCACTATAAGGGTTTAGTTTCCTCCTTTGTATAGAAATATTGTCATTAGTGCTCGTACGTGTAAAAGCATTCTGCTGATGTAATCACACAGGTATTGCCACACTAGACCAACAGTATGTTTAGTGTTTAGGGGTCAAGAGGATTAAGTGCAATCACATCACACATGAGCCGATCATTCTTATTTATTATTATTATTCTTGACAAAAGGCTTAGAAATAATCTATTTACATGCAGTGTGAGTTGGTTGGAGAAAAACAACAAAAAAAGCAATAACGCCGTTTTGTTTTTTTTGTCAGATTTCATGCCTTTGGTGTCAACACCAATGACTCTCACCAGAGACGAGATTAAAAAAAATTCTATGTTGTGTCAAACTGTTGATTGAAGTTCATTGTGTAGCATTATCTAAGGATACCGTATGTTTTTCTTTGGAAATGTATTCGGTGGCAGACCGCTCCAAGTGGCGTCTGCATTCATTCAGGTATGCTAAACAAGAGAGGAAGCTTTATTTATTGTATTTTTTTCTTCTTATGCAGCATATTACCTTGTTTTGATGTGTTTTAATTCTGTCTTAAATTTAAGCGATGTGTGGTTTTTTTGCTACCTTGAGTTCAAGTGAAAAATTAAAAAAAACTGTCAATATCTATGTTTTCATTAGAATCATGAAGGGATGAAAGAATGAGTTTTTTATATTTAAACAATTTAATACTGAAAAAAAAACCAAAGTAAGCAGAAAATGCAGTTTTCACCCAATGATTTAAGAAAAAAGTCTGAAAACATAAGTGAAAAGTCATGATTATTTTTATTGATTTATTTCGGACATGATAGAGATATAAAATCACACACATGAACAAAGAATGCAAAAGACATTTTTGTGCAATAATCTTAACATGCTCGGATGATTTCTTGTATGGTGTAGAAACTGTAATAATGGTTCTACAAATTACACACACCACTTTGCTCTTTTCCTAACAACTACCTAATAATTGAATTTTACATCATATTATTTTGATGTAATAATATGATGTAAAGATCACCTGAAACAGTGATCTGAGTGATTTTTTTATTTAAAAAATGCTATAAATTAAGTTGATTCTTTAAAATGAAGTAAAATATTAATTTGTATTGTAATAACATAATCTGTCTTTTCAAATTAATCACCGCTTTCAGTACCAGTAAAGGTTGAAAATTCACCTCAGCTTCACTATTTAACAAAAGATAGTTCATACTTCATGGGCTTGTAGTAACTCTGAAGCAGTATAGATTCACAGCTCAGATTGATAAATCTTCCAACAGCTTAACTATTAAGTCATGCACTTCACAAACCTACTAGAAGAAAACCACGTCTGTAGTTCTCCACAGGCTATGTGGGCACAGGAAGTGGAGGAAGGAGATTTAGTCATATGAGACCAAGCCTGAATGTTTTTCTTTGCATACGTGTTTGGTAAAAAATTTCAATACAACATGGTGGTGGCACCGTCATGACAGGGAACTTGGCCAGAGTTGATAAAAGAAAGACGGTTGTAGCTACATGAAGGAAAACGGCAAAAGACTTCAGGTTGGGGTGTAGGTTCGCCTTCAGGCTCTTTACACTATTCTGTTTTTCAAAGAAACAATCAAAAATCGCATCCTTCTCCTTATAGAGCAGCTATGCTAGAGTTTTGCTTGCACGTCAAAGTATTTTAGTTTCAGTCTCACAAGTTATGAAAAACACATCTTGTCCTTTGGAACAATGGAAGTTATGGAAACATTTACACCACAAATGTTACACAGAGAAGCTTTTATTGAATCCCGTCAGTGGAAAGCTATACAAAACAGTTACAGTTTGCAACTCACTAATTTTACCCAGTTTCTGAAACAAAAGTTAAAAGACAAAGAAAAAAAAACACCTCTTCCATTGTTAGTGAAAACACCACTAACCCAAACAGCTTTTATTATAACCCTTGAATTTATTGAAATCTCAGACTATATCAGAATTAAGCTGTCTGGGGAGCTGGTGACTGTCTCTGCTGCCACGGCGAAGCTCAATGGATGAGGACGCTCTTTTGTCAGTCCCCAAAGCCACCATGATGTCTTTGGCTGCATCTTCCTTCTCCTTCCGCTTCTTTGTGGGACCATCACCAATGAGCCAAATAGACCTGAAACTGCAGCCCTCCCACTTGCGTGTCACTGGGATCATAAGAGACTGCCCCTCCTGCTCTTCCTGCCTCTGTCTGCCCCATCCCAGAACACGCCTTTCTGCAGGGCAGCCGTCTATTTATACCTAGTGGGGGACTGACAGTTAACCTTTTGCACTGGGGGGACATTTCTGGGAGAGCAGCCAATGTCTGGAGGCTAGTCTGAATAAACCCTCTGTCTATTTATCTATGTAGCTATGTATGTACGTAAGTCTGTCTGTCTATATATATATATAGATAGATAGATATATATAGATATATATTTATATCTAGATATCTAGATATCTAGATATCTAGATATAGATCTACATATATATAGATACTTATATCTAGATATACCTATATATATATATAGATATCTATATATGTGGCAATGATCCAGCGCCACACACCCTCTCTCCCTCCTCTAAGGAATGGTAATTGGCTGACTTTCAGCCTCTTTTTATTTACAGCCACAGCAAACTGAAAGACTCCATTAAGGCACGTTCTCTGAGCCAACAGCAACATCACCCTACCCCCTCTCACTCATAAGCTCGATCCTTCCTCCAGGGCACTGAGACGGGCCAGGCTGGGCCCCGATCTGATCTATCGGTTTGCCCCTCTCTAGCTCTGTCCTGGCAGACAAATACCGACCCGAGCTGCATTCTGGTGGCTTTAAAAAAAAAAACAGGAGAGCTTTGAAAGTAGTTTGAATGTTTTATTTCAAACTTCACTTTTATGTCTTAAAAAAAACTATTGTTTTGAAACAAATACGGAATGGAGTCAGCTAGGTCGAACGGTCTCTCTCATCCAGATGGCCCCAGCTGAGGTGAGATCAATCTTTATTGATTGGAGGGGAAGGAGTTG
>CAEGAF010129910.1:0-10895 GCA_903067075.1 Micropoecilia bifurca
TGAACGGAACAAATCATGTCCCGTTCAATACCGGATGGGTGGCAACATAACTGTGGCGTCTATTCTATGCGCCTTATAATCAGGTGCACCTTATACTGCGGAAAATACGGTAATAATAATGTTATAAAGTAACTGTTTGGGAGCTGCAATAAACCATCAGGAGAACGTTATATCACATTGCATTATATTTTTGGCATAAAATCATTCTAAGGTAATGAGATTTTAGTTCTGCCTAGTTTGAGCTCCTTTCAGAATGAGCTAGTTTCAGGTCTCCTGTCACTTTAAATGCAAATAAACTGCTGCTTTGAGAATGTGTTCTTGCATTATTATCATGCCGTTTCCCTCATATTACAGTACTTGAAAATAACTTCAAAACAACAATATGATCGTTTATCACAATATCTCCTGAGACAATGTATCGCCTAGTAACATTTGTCACGGTGACAGACTCGTAAACGGTGCACCATTCTTTCAGCCGTTGCCGGTCGGGAACCCGAGCCGAACCCGACCGCTGTGGAAATCGACCCCCCATGCAGTAACGAGCGCCAGCACATTTTAACTGTCATAATAAATTCTCTCCACACCCTCCTGGCCGTAGCTCCGCCCCGTCCGCCGCTGCGCCGTAAATCCATGTTTCTATTGAGCAGGAGAAGGAGCTACGAGGTCCGTGGAGGGTTAGGACTGGGGGTCTTCTTTCATTCCCCTTCCAGACCCCCAGTTTGGACGCAGTGACCCTTCTCTAGGTGGAATAACCAGATGATTTTAATTAGGCCAGGAAGCAACACTGATGGAATAACACCAACTCTTAACAGATGCTGAGAGTGAAAAGGGAAAGGCAGCCCACTGCTGAGATGCAACACAGTCAATTCATTTAAGAAAAAAGCCCAGGGTGAACGGAGGACGCTCAGTCAGAGCGTAACAAACACACAGTGATAAACCTCGAGGTTCATCCTGGATGTTAAACGGCCCATCATGAAGGAATGTTGGCCCAGGAAAGCAAACTGCTGATGTTTTGCAGGGAGGAGGAATTCTTCTCATGCATATGCTGAATCACTTGGCCTTAAAGCGGATCCTCAGGCAGAACTTTGGGCCTCCGTGGGAAACTTGTAACGTTGATTGGATTTCTGCTGCGAAGAGGAATCACATGGCCACATAATTCAAAACACTCCTCATAACAGAGCCGGCTGTGTGGGAGGAGGAGTGAGAGCCTCTGTCTGTGTGTGTGTGTGTGTGTGTGTGTGTGTGTGTGTGTGTGTGTGTGTGTGTGTGTGTGTGTGTGTGTGTGTGTGTGTTCGCTCCATGAACGGGAGGGGAGACACACTGACTCATATCTCTCTGGTGTTCATTCATAAACAAAGAACAATTAAGCATCTACCCTACCAGACTGAGCCAAGAGTGGGAAATCATTCTGGGACTTACACAACCTGCTGCAGACAATCTCAGTTCAGATGTAAAACATGGCACTCCTGGCCTTGGCAGCATTCAGATGGACTAATGTTCTCCTGAAGACGATCTCTTCTGTTACCTCGCTTAGAATGACATTTCAACACAGCAACAACTCTGAGTCAGTCTGTCATCTGTGTGCTGAACTCAGATGCTACTAGAATTTATGTGGCTGAATTTGGGTAATGTCTCTTTAATCTTGGAGCTGCCGCAGTGGTCGGCCCAGTAACACCAGTATTTGTTGACCATTTACTTCATCCAAAGAATAAGTATGTCAGAATAAGTATGTACACAGAAATATATGAATCTCTAAATAAATCTAGAAATTAGACTAGAGTATTTTTAAACATACAGCCACTAACCTGCTCTAGTCTGTCATCCATGAGATGATGCAGAAAATCATCTCATCTCAGATAATATTTTGTTTAGAAAGCATTCTGTGGTGTCTGCCTACACATGTTGAAAGGTTTAATATTTCCACACTGGTTGTGAACTTTCTGGAGTTCCTCCCTGCACCATCTGTGCAGCTAGAGGATTCAGCGACCAGAGCAGTCAGCACTGATGATAAGCACGGCGGGTTGCTATGACTTTGGTTTATATTGGGACTCCTACTGAACTTTACATGTTTATTTATGTAAAACCTAACTTTTTAAAAATACATGCCTCTAGTGTATATTTCTAATTTCACTTATGAGCTCCAGACAGTATCAGAAGTAGATATGGTGATGTCGTATGAACATGGTGGAAGAGGCCTACTGAGCACCAATCAGATGATGTGTTCAGGGTCTGTTCCAACAATTCTGATCACAAATCAAACTGGGTTTGAAATATTCTGCTTTTACTGTAGAAAATCTACTTTGAGGAGCCTGCGTGTTTAGGTTTTTTTTTAACTAGAGCAGATTAAAGACACTCAAGTTAGTGAAAAATTTGGAAGATTTAAAAAAAAAAAGGAAAATTATGGCCTTCACAATATTCTCACCCAATAACAGCCAGTTTGAGATCAGGGACACAAATGTTGTCCTCTCCACAGTCCAGCTGAATCTGGGCCTGATAGGAAAACACAGAGAGAAATGGCTTCAGGTAAAACAGGAAGTTCATCAGTTCTTTCACTTCATAGTTTTCTAATATTTCAGTTGACATACAATTCACAGCAGATGTTTAAAACAATCAAAGAAATCACAGACTGCCAGGTTAATTGGTCTGTCTAAATTGTCCCTAGGTGTTTGTGTTTGTCTCTGTGTTGCCCTGTGACAGACTGGTGACCTGTCCAGGGTGACCCCGCCTCTCAGCCGGAATGTTAGCTGGAGAGGCACCAGCACCTTCTGACCCCATTAAGGGACAAGGTGGTAAAGAAAATGGATGGATGGATAAATGAAGTAAGTACACCTACAGAAATATATCATATGGGAAAGCCTTTTTTGGTAATATCGACTTTAAGATGCCTGCTGCATGAAGAGACGGTTAAATCTGAAATACTCTGGGGTCCTTCGTTTCTTCTCTGTTCTTCAGTTTTTTCCCATACAAATTTTCATTAGCAAACTTTAAACAAGTTTCTTTTTTATATATATATTTTCAGCAGTGGAGTCTTGTGCGGTGACTGTCATTGCAGTAGATTGCAGTACTTCTTGTTTTTAATGAAAGAAAAAAACTGTACTTGTTTTTCTCTCTGAGAACAAAAGTCATGAAATCCTGCTTCCAGACTGGAAATGTGTCCTCTCTAACTATGGCAGAAAATTGTCCCCTAACCTTTTTATTGTCCATCAGATATTAAGTTAGTTGCAAAACAGGAATATACTAGCAAATTTTATCTGGTTCCTTGGTTTTTTATCCACATCGATCAGTATTTATTCCATAAACAACATCACTTTATTACACACTCGTTGGATTTCTTTGCTCACATTAGTTTGGTTGTTAAAGACATCTGATGTGAATCTGATGTCAGTAAAAATACTGAAAACATATTTACTGAGGTAAACATTTCCGAAATGCATGGAAAGCGAAAAGAAAAAATTGCTAGAGGAAACTGCAATCTATTCACAGACTCTCTACCTGAACTCAACTAGCAAACATTGCCACAAAACTCAGAGTGAATCACAATCCAATGCTGCGAGATAAAAGAAACGTTTGCGTCATATGTGGAAAGAAAGCAAAGGAATAAGATGAATTCCATCAAAACAATGGCATTTCTGTGGAGAGCCTCCATCAAAAAGAGTTGGAACCTCAAAAACACAACTGGGACTCATTTCCCTTTTAGTTTTCTGCAACAGCTGAGTTTGTAGAAACCAAAAGGACAACATGAATGGGATTTGATTTGGCAGGACTGACGTTTCCATTTGAGCCCTTGATCTTTTCACGTCCTTCGGTCCTCTCTGCTCTTTGGTCTCATCAGTCTGCAGCGCCGCACTGTCAGCCACGCCGTGGCCTCGTCTGCTCTACATGTGGGAAGCATTAGACTCCAAAATGAATGTCAGACAGAGCGAGGGACAAGGTTGGTGGAGGTTAGCACCAAACTCTCCGTGAAGAATCCTTGTCCAACTTACTGCTTTTACATTTATTTACAGATTATGTGAGTGAATCTTTCACTTTCAGCCATCTTTATTTCAAGCCCACTTTCTTCTCTGTATTTAAGCAGAGTGTCATGTTCCTCAACCTCAGTGAAAAGAAAATGAAACATCAGGAGAAAGGAAGATTTTACTTTAATCTCAAAGTAAGCAGCATAAACCTAAGATGTTTCATGATTTTGATGTCAACTTAAAAGCTTCTTTGAGCCTCACTGCTGCAGCCCTGAAACTGTAAGATGTGATGTAAGATGAATCGGTACTCAGCATACTGCCTTGACGTTTGTCAGGACTTATTGCGTCCTGTTCTTCCACTTAGGGCTTCTTTAAGCCTGCAGTGGTAAAAGTTGTCACTGGAGTTTCTCTCAGTTCTCCACTCATGCTGAACAGTGACTAATGTTCCTTTTGTGCTCGGAAAGAATGTCTAATTTAGAAGTGAACTAGAACACCTTGTAAAGTCAGAACTCAGAGTGGAAAAGTCTGAAGTTCTCCACCGACTCCAACCTCCGAGTCCAAAACGGGAAGCGGAGATGAAGGTTAACTTCTGATGGTTTGTGTCTCAATAAATCCGTCAGACATGTAGTCCTGAGCAGCCGTTGTCTTTTAGCAAACTCTGGTGGCTCCATGTGTTTAAAGGAGTTGAGGAGATTTGAAGTGGGGATCTGCAAGAAGGATATGAGCAGCCAACAAGAAGTAGTAGATTATTCTCTTAGCTTTCTATGGTTTGGTCATTGACCTGCAGTATGGGGTTATTACTCTGGTGAGACGTGAGTAAGAGCAAATTTCATTTCACACTCACTTGAACCAGTGAAATTCTTTTAGACAACTTAACTTTAATAAGTTTGTGTTTTAAAAAGTGTTTTTTTCCCCAACCTTACTGGTTGGTTAAGGTCCTAGTTAATGTCTGTTGTCTCTGCTCACCTCATGCTACGCTGATGGTGCCGCACCTTTGATGTCCTCACTTCCCCTTCATTTACCATCTCTCCACTTTCTCCTCTCTTCAATCATCTAACTGTTCCCACAGGTATTTCCCACTTCCTGTTCATTCCTGTGTTCAGTCTGCTCAATCCAGCCATATTGTTTTAGCTTCAGTTAGAAAAGATAAAACTTTATTGATTCCAAATTCAGATGCTTAAAACTGCAGATGAAAGCAGAACAAAGAAGCAGGAGTTAGGATAGACTATGAAGTATTTTTTATGTAAATAAAAAGAACACAAATTCATTGCTAATATACAAACAAAAATATTATTATATTATAATTTCTAATCACTATGATTTTGTGTTTGATTATTTTTTTGTTCTCCTTGACAGAAGCTTCAATCAGCCGCCAGTATCTGTTTCTGTTACAAATATGCACAAAACATTGTCTATATTCCACTAATGTCGACAGAACACAATTTCTGTCTCTGCAGTGTTTCCACTAAATTAGAAAATGCTATTAAAATCAGATATGAATACATTTGTTCATGTGATTAGTCCTTAAAAAACATATTCTGCCATCATCCATCAGCTACCTCCTGCCGTCTTCTTTGTGGTTTTTGCCAGCAGTAACATCCGGTTGTTGGCATTGTGATTCGTGTGATGCAAAAAAAAAGTGTTTCTAATGCAGTTTTGCAACATAAACTAATTGCAATATGGCCTAAAACCACCTCATCCTGGGACAGAAACCTAATAAAAAAATATATTGATTTTTTTTTAAATTGCAACATTTAAGTAAATTTACTTTCATAATCCAATTGGCACAATTATATTGTCATTATGGCTTTGATGTGACATCAGTGGTCAGTGGCAAAGCAAACTTTCTTTAGTGCAAAGATGCATCTAAGGAAGATCAGACCTTTTCCTCTAGTTGGGAAACATTTCTGCCTGAGTTTACATGCAGTGACTAATGTGTTTTGAAACTTCTCAGTCCTCCAGCTCCCTGATTATTTCCCACTTCACATAACAGATTTTCCATGTGGCCTCTGACCACAAAACACTGGGATCATCTGATCTTACATTTAAACTGAGAGAAGAGGGTGAAATTTCTTGTACGTCATGAGAAAATGACAGATGCAGTGTTTAAAAACCAATCACATTCTTGCTTTGTCTTGAATGGCTCTCATAAAGCTCCAGATTTTGAAGCTGGGCCTATCACCTCGCGCAGGACAGGAGCATGAACAACAGACCAGGAGCAGATGTGCGCGCAGCCCACACCAGGCTGTCAGAGCTTCCTTTGTGTTTGTGCAGAGCCGTGACCCATGTGGCTCCACAGACCTTCAACTTCTGCATATATGAAACACAAACAGGAGCAAGAAGACGACGCTTCATGTTTGGGATGCACCGATCCACTATTCTTACTTCAGGTACCAATATAGGTTTGGTATCGACCAATAACGAGCCAATACTGAAAAACATCTGAAACGACTTAAAACGTTTGTTTTTAAAAACACAGACATGAAAGTAGTGAATTACACAGTTATCTGATAACTCTGCACCAGTAGGACAGTTAAATATACCAATAGCTTCACAAGTTTAGTCAAACACACAAAAACTCCGTTAGTTTGTTCAGTCAGTGTAATTAGGTACAAAACTTCCAATGTAAGATAAAAAATGAAGGAACTGAAAATGACAAAAACAACAAGTTAACTACGTTGGTCAAATGTAAAAAATAAACTGTCAAATCTTCTGTCAAATGGTGATTTGTGTGATTAGGAATTCTAAATATAATGTAAAATAATGAATAAAGAATGACGTCGCTCACAGCACACAGCATAGAATTAGTCTGAATAGATCTGCCCTCATGGATGGGGAACAGCGCCACCAATACCCAACCTAGAATTTTGTTCAATATCAGGATCGACACAGATATTAATATTGGATCAGTGCATCGCTACTACGGGTATTAGTGTCAATAAAAAAATCATTTAACTTACTATGCTTTGAAACATCAATCTCCATTTTCATTTTAATGAATTTTTCTGCATTAACAGGAATACAGGGTTTCTGCTGGGATGAGCAGAGGAAGGCACAGTGTGTATGGGGCGGGCGGCTCTATTTTTGCACATTATGGTGTTTATGACATCATCCACTATGCTCTTGTGGTGACCATCAGTTTGGTTCCTAAAAGTCAAGCTGTGTAGCTGTGTAAGTGGTGTGGTCTCTGGTTTTGCTGTGGTCAGTTAACGTTCAGGCGTAACTCCTCACAGAGCTACGCTCTCTAGCCTCAGAGGGAAGAGAGAAGGCTGGACCAAACGGATCATTCTAGACAGATCATCTCCTTTTTCACTCCTCCTGAACCAGAAATCACTTATTCACCAGGTTTGTGCAATAGTTTGATCTTGAAATGAAAATGATCTGGCAAATCAATGTCTGAGTAACTGATGCCTGTAGCTTAATCATCACATCTTGGCTCCTCTATTAACCTCTTAGCAACATTTTTGCCAATGTTTCACTGAGAATGAACTCAGCAGATGTTTGCTAATTCCTGCTGGCTAGTCTGAAGGAGCAGAGTGGAGCAGTGAAGTGGCTTAGACGCTTAGAAACTGCAGTTCAGAGGAGGAGCTGCATTTCCAAGGCAGAGCTATGTCCACCCTTGCATTTAGCACAGCTGAATGGTTGCCATGGAGATTAATGGATTTCTCACACAAGCATGAAAGAATCAAGGCAAAACTCTGGGTGTGTTTATGATGAGGGAACATCATTATAACATGATGTAACACTCAGAAAAGCTGACTTTACATAACACTTGCCCTTTAAAACAAAAACCTTCTAATCGTGTGTGTCCCTTTCCTGCAGTCTCTGTGTGTGTGTGTGTGTGTGTGTGTGTGTGTGTGTGTGTGTGTGTGTGTGTGTGTGTGTGTGTGTGTGTGTGTGTCTGGGAGCTTGATCAGCCGAGTTCAGCTCCACTAATCTGTTGGCTTTACCTGAACTAGAGTCAGAAGACAAACAGGGTGAATGAATGTGGTTACGGCCAAATGAAGTCGGTTCTGAACGTGTTTCATTGATCTGCTTCAACTTCACCAGTGATAAATGGAGGCTTAGAGACTTGGATGGGTTTTTTTCGCTCTAAACTGTAGAATCACAAAGAGCAACACGTGATGAGCAGCTGAACAGAGAGTGAGCTGAACACAGCTATGCTAAATGATTCTAAAGCTCCTGAATTCTTGATCTTGAGCACAAGCAAAGATCATATCCATGCGTTTTCAATTATCCAGTTAATGTCCAGACCTAGAAGCAATTTCAAATCTGTGGTGAAATAAAGACACTGGCCATCCAATCTGATAGAAATTAAGATATTTTGACAAAGAAGAATGAGCAATAATTTCACTCTGTAGATAAACAGAGAAAATAGAGACCTAAAAGACTGCAGCTCTAACTTCAGGAAAAGGTGGCACTGACTCACAGAGGCTAAATATAAATTATTTCCAGACTTTTCAGATTTTGATTTATCGTGTCATTCTCCCTCTACTTCAAAAAGCACAGTATGTCCTCACAATCACTGAAAATTCCACCTAAAATATGAAGGACAAGATTTGATGCTCTGCTTTAAAGCCCAGCAATAATAAAACACAGATTGTGTGTTCACACCGGCCCTGTTTATTTTGTTCTAATGGAACTCCAGTCCGTTTGCCGGAAAAATCCAGTCCATTTTGTGAGAAGCAAAACCTGATGAAGACCAAAAAAAGTGAACTCTGGTCCACCTACAAACCTCAGTCCATGGTTTTTAAAACATTTAAAAATCATGGAGTCCATATATGGAACAGAAGATCTGAGAGCAACGCAGCAGGCTGAGCTCTTCAGGTCCTTTGAATGAGAGACAACTTGTGTTTATTTCTGCTTTAAATCCCATTTCCACACCAGCATAAAATGTAACAAATGTTGAAATTTTGATCTAACATGGAACCAAATGTAGCAAATGTAACAACACAAAGCTTTTACAATATTCACAGAATCTCTGCACTGTGAATCTTGTGACTCAGTCACCTGATGGCTGTGGAGGAAAATCACTCGCAAACAGCAAATTTTGCAATTTTATCAAACTTAAAACATTTAAAAACCACGGAGTCAAGATATCTAACAGAAGACCTGAGAGCAACTCAGCAGACTGAGCACTTCAAGTCCTCTGAATGTCAA
The DNA here is from genome assembly GCA_903067075.1 of Micropoecilia bifurca. Taxonomy (NCBI): domain Eukaryota; kingdom Metazoa; phylum Chordata; class Actinopteri; order Cyprinodontiformes; family Poeciliidae; genus Micropoecilia; species Micropoecilia bifurca. Next base: position 9,117 of record CAEGAF010129910.1, read on the forward strand.
AGAAACCGCTTTGACCTGTACCACATTCTACCAGCAGTGAGAACAGATAATCCATTCATTATGCTGGAACTGTAATGTTCATGGTGGGCCGCCAGCAGGACATAATGATCCTACCTTCTGCTCTACACGTTGCTCTGTTTGGTAGTTGAGGATGGGACTGAGGCCGTGTTGATCCGCCGCCACCCGACCATCCAGACTGAAGTTCAGGCTGATGTCGATGGGAGACAGTTTATCCCGAAACTCATCCTCAGCCTGTGGCAGAGACAGAGATGCAGTGAAAAACCCAGCAGCTACAAGCTGGAGAAAGAGACGGCACACAAACACGCAGAAGAAAAGAGATTGCAAAGTGTAGTTGAAGTCAAAACACTGATAGGTTCACACCTGGGATTTTCCACTTTCAGGGATCAGAGATGTAAAGATAGATTTCCAAAGTTTATATGAATTGATTTGAGGCTGTGGGCTCAACCAGGGCTGTCACAATTCCTCCAATGATTGAAATACTTCAATAGTTAAAATTCAAGGCAAATTATCTGCCTAATTTAAGCTTTGTTAAATTATTATGAGCTGTTGACCAACTAGCAGCATAATGTCCAATTTTCAAGTTTGATCCGGGGGGATTTCACTGATTGATGATGATGCTCATCGTTTATGGAGGACCAATAGGAATCTTTAAATCATTTAGAATACGGAGCTGCTGTCTAGTGGCAGGTTCAGAACAAAAAGCCTCAAACAGAAGACAGCAGAGAGTAATTTTCTAAACTAGAGAAATGTAATTATTAGGGATGCACAAATATGACAATTTGGGCTGATTTTGGCAGTATTAATATCGGATATATTAATACTGCTAGCACATGTACTGACACATTTATATGCATCACAGGCAAATGTTAGTGACTGAGTAACATTTAAAACCTCAACAGAGTCCACACCTCCACCATCATTAACAGCATAGAGATCTGAGCCGCTGTACAAAGCGAAGCGTGGAACACGATGCTGCTTCTTACCAAGACACTCTTGTTCATAACCTGGATGAACTTTATGTCACATTATATGATTTCAAATTTTTTCATGCTATTCAGACAACTTTAAAGTAATGATATGCAGAAAAGTCAGAAACACTAAACAAATACTCTGTTGATTGTTATTACTGTTTTTTGAGAGGAACACACAATTTAAAGACTCACCCGCAGGTAGATTTTGGTTTCATGGCAGAACCTTTGACCATTAGTGAGCTCTAGGGTCTTCAGCAGGGTGGGCTGCTGGCTCTCCAGGAAAAGCGCCCTCCTCACAGACTCCTTCTGGTTCTGCTTCGCTCTGTCTAGCTGCACTTCCACCAGGAAGCCTTCAAAGTCCACACAGTGGTGGAAACAAGCATAGAAAAAAATGTCAATCATCTCATTGCTTTTGGAATGTCAATGTATGCATAGCCAAAGATAAACACTATGACTGAATGCAAACACACATGCACAGAGAAAATCTCTTCTGTGCATAGAAGTGCATAGAACATCATCACACACCACATTAAAAACGCAGCAGACAGCAGAGACAATACAGAACGCCATACTTTAAATAAACACACACACACCTCTCTAAACCATACCCTGTATTTAAACAATTGCTCTTTCATCTTGATCCTAACTGCCAAATTGAACGCAGAGAGGTCCGGCATACTTGTGGCTGCACAACAAAAGCAAGGTAATGGGGACCATGTGTGTGTGTGTGTGTGTGTGTGTGTGTGTGTGTGTGTGTGTGTGTGTGTGTGTGTGTGTGTGTGTGTGT
>CAEGAF010129919.1:0-26290 GCA_903067075.1 Micropoecilia bifurca
ATTCCCATATTTATTTTTTGTGGGGTTTTTTATCCTTATTTTTGTTTGTTTATTTATTTTTTTTAAATTTTTTTTTTTACATTAAATTTTTTTTTTTTTTTTTTTTTTTTTTTTTTTTTTTTTTTTGTAGGCATATCTGAAATTATTTTAAGCATATTTCATTTTAATTTATTTTTAAGGGATCACTTCTAGAATTGTACCGAAAATCACTCTCTGCAAAAATCAGTCGGAAAATAAAGCAACCATGTCTCAAAAAACAATCCAAATGTCTGCATGTTGTTTTCTTCTAGTCACACGTCTTCATGTATCACAACTTTAAAAATACAATTTTTAAAAATCACATTTTGCTACGTCCGCATTTTCTTGACTATATTTCTGGCTGTCTTCTCACCAGGATGAACGAGAGAGGAAGATGAAGAGGATGGAGGAACGCATGAGGGAAATCGAACTTTCACTCCATAACGTCAAGCTGCTGCTAAAGGAGAAGGTGACTCAGCTGAAGGACCAGGTACGTTATGATCATCCTTAAAAAGTGGCTTCACATACCGGTAAAATAAATTTTTTTATAAGCTAAGAGTAAGAAGGCAGAAAAATTGATGAATAAATTCTAGTGAACTCCTTTGTAAATGCTTGTGAAAATATTTGGGGGGTTTTCCCCAGTAACTGAAACTTTAAAAAAGTCGATTTTATTAATGAGATTAAAGATTGTTTTTCAGGCTTGATGCAAATCCAAACTATTTTTTTCCCATAACGTTTTACTTGTGAGAAGCTTTTACACCATATTAATATTAATATGTTCTACTTCCACTTTCTTTGAAAGCTTGACTGGCATAGTTTGTTTTTCTACCAATTTATCTGCGTCACCTACTTTCCAAACAGAAAATCTTTTAACACGCGACCGGTAAATCATTTAATTTCTCTGATTCTTGCAGCTGCACAGGAACGGCAAAGCAGACGTGCTGATCAAGGACCTGTATGTGGAGAACTCCCAGCTGATTGAAGCTCTGGAAATAACGGAGCAGCGGCAGAAAATCGCAGAGAAGAAGAACTACCTGCTGGAAGAGAAGATCTCCAGCCTCAACAAGATAGTGCGGGACCTAAACCCGTCGACGCTCTCGTCGCTGCCGTACAACTACAAATGCCCGTAACGCATCACTCGGCAACTTTGAGTAAGCGCTGAACGTTTGCGAACCACAGGGACACTTGTGCAACAGATGCAGCCAGATGCAGGACAATTGGAGGGCTCTGACTTATGTAAACATCGCTGCTAAATATGTAGGATCTCTCCTTAATCGCAGCAGGTCGACAGACTTGAGTTTTTGATAACCGAATACGAGGTCAAACGGTTGGCTAGTCATTTATTTAGTAGTATTTTATCATTTTAAAACTATTTTTAAGCTGAAAAGTTAGCTACAAATAGGAAAACAGTCTCACCTTTGCACACTGTGTACCATCCCTAACCAAAGAGAAAAGCTACATTGATATAAAATGTGTCTTTGTTGATCTTGTAGACACAATGTTAAGAACGAACAGGAAGTAAAATCATGGACAGAATCATCAGTTTTGTAATCCAGACAATGTTTTTGCTTTTTATTTAACACTACCTGAAACTAGGTGGACTATAAAAGTCTCGTGTGGCAATACTTAACATTTATTTAATTATAATTATGGGGGGAAAATGCTATAATCTGTTGCAATATGTAAAGTTGTCATCATGAATGTTTTTGAGCTGAAATGGTCTGTGTTACAAGTGCAAATAAAATGTATAGCATTCTGATAGTTCGTGGTCATTTTCTTCCTGATTCGAAATGCAATTCTCGTTTTTCTTCTTCTGCTGTTTTACATATTCATTTATTGAGGAAACTGGAATGTGGATTAAATGGTGGTTGCTCCACCACCATATCCTGTAAAAGCTTCACACATGGTCAAAGTTTTTATTTAAAAAAACATTTTCATTATTGCCGACTTAAAAATAAGCCCCGGAACTGGATCAAGTCAGTATTATGGTGTATTGAAGAAGTATTACTTCTTGAACCTTTCCACTTTTTTTTTGTGCTTCAATCACAAAATTTAATTTTATTGTGGATTTCGTGATTAAACCAACACACTGGTGGCGCAAAATTGTCAAAGCAAACGTAGAAATAGTGTCATTTTTTTTATTTTTTAGTATTATCCTCCTTTATTCTGATACCACTAACACTTCCTGATCAGTTAATCTGCGTTACTTATTTTACTTTTAAGAATTTTATTTATAAATGTTTTCTTTCCACTTTAGTTATGCTCTACTTTGTCTTGGTCCGTAAATGTGCTACACTTCAACTCGTCATTTAGTAGTGGTTGTGCTCAAACCGTCCTGCAGGGGGCGTGTGACCAGATTGGAGGACCAGCGCTGGGACAGGACCGCTGCCGCAGCATAGTCGCTCCCAGTGGCTACAGTTAGCTGGCTAACTGCTGCTAGCTGTTGGAGAGCTGAAAATGTTTACTTTCTGCCAGTTAACGGGGACGGAGGACGGTAGCAGCGTCGGAGGATTGTGCCATGACTTCCCAGTGTCTTGTTGATGACGTTCCCAAGCTTTAAGTTATGCTCTCACGAAAGAAAAGTAAAAACGAAGCGTCAAAACCAGCTGAGGTTCACGGGAAATATGTGAAGAAGGAAACGTCTCCGCTCCTCAGAAGTAAGCGCAACAAGTAGTCTGAGCGGCTAGTGCAGGTTAGCATATACGTTAGCTCGCTAGCTAAAGTTAACTAGTGCCTGGCTGTACCCAGCTAACGTAAACCAACACATTGAAGTGAGAGTATGGAAACGTTTAACCACATCATTATGATTTAGAAACTGATTTGCAACGTAATGTACACTGTATGTATCCAGGTAGGATCCTAACAAAGTAGTCCGGTGCTAACTGAAAAGCTCATTGACTTTTTTATGAAAGAGAAAACTCTGACGATAGTTGCTGTAAATTAAATACACCTTTTATTCGCCTTGGCAACATTGAGATAAATGATCCTTTTTTCACTCCTTAGCTAAAGCCAATGTCCTTAGAAATGTAAAAGCCTAAGTGTTCTTCTATTTAAATGCCTAATTAGCTTGTTGACAAAACAGAAGAGTTTCAATGAGGACTTAGAAATACTGCCAGAAATATGTTTTATTATTATTTAATGTGTTGTGCTTTTTAACTTCAGATTTAAAATAATCTTTTAATTTGACCAACATTTTTCTTCTAACTCGAAGAAGTTAGTTTGGGATGCCAGAGTTCTAGAGGTTCTGTGTGAAAAGTTAAATATTATTGTGACGGCAAAGAGTCCAATGGAGTTATTGCAAAAGATGAACAGTTCGGCAATTTAAGAATCATGCTGTTTTTGTAGTGTCTTCAGTTCATTCTCTAATAAAATTTTAAAAAAATGACACTTCTGGGATCTGCCCACCAATTTCTAATACAAAGATACAGTTTTTGCACTATAGTTTCTAACTCCTGACATTGTTGAGCTGACCTTTGATGATGTCTTGCAGATCTTATGCCCTCATTCATCCGCCATGGACCCACTATTCCCAGACGAACAGAGGGGCCCCCGCCGGAGATGGCGTCCTCTTCCTACTCTGTGGCGAACAGCAGGGAGTCGGTCGTGTCCCGTAACAAGAGCGTCCTCCGCGCAGCTGTGCAGAGGACGCCACATGAAGTGGCCCGCAGAGAGAGTCACCGCATGTCAGCGCCGCCGTACCTGCCTCGCAGTCTGGGAGACCTGTCCCACGAGTACCGCGGCTCAACGCAATCCTTCCTCACTGATGTGAGCCCCATGTCAGAGAATGGAGATCCTGGCATGTATTACTACCCAGCTGAACCCTATTATGAAAACCAGCAGCAGCATCAGCCCAGGAGAGTGCAGGAGCGCTGCCCTGAGGACTATAGATACTATGAACACAATGAGCACAACTTCCAAAGACTCCCCCACCAACACCACTCCCCCGGGCCAAGCCGACCCCCTTCAGGTAACAGGAAAAGCTTACTAATTAGTAGTTAAAAAGTCATAAACTAAAGTGATATTTTTTCAAGTTTTACAAAGGCTACAGATTTTACCTGCACACATTAATTTTGAAGTCTTATTTGAGAAACTCAAATGGATTTTTTTCAATGAGTTTTTCAGGGCAGGTCTTGTGGATTGAAAGCAAACCTTTCAAGTCTGAGGACTAATCAGACGCCTGCTGATAGAGCTTCAATCAGTCAATCAACTTGCAATTAATTCTCAGTGGTTTAATTAAAAATTGTTCTGATCGATTAACTGATTTTGTCTGCTTAGATCTTCTTTTTTTAGTGCGGCAGTTTGGCCTCCATCCAGAAGAGGGCACCACTGGCTGTCCTTAAGTGGAACCAGTTGATACCAAAACAAAGATGGTGGGGCCATACCAGTACAGGAAAGAGAAACTGTTCAAACAGTTTGGAATAAAACATGTACTTTTTTGCTGTTCTTTTTGAAACACTCAATAGCGCTGAACTGCAAAGAGCATCATCATCTTCTCATTCAAAAATTATTTATGTTCTAAGATAACAGAAAAGTGGAGAGGATAACAAAGAATGTATGAACATCTGTTTGTTCATGACAGATTAAGTGCTTCACTAATTCATATTTTATTTTTTTATTCAGCAACCTAAAAGGCTCCTGTGTTGTTATATTTTATAAATATGCCTCAGTTTAATAATGTGGGAAATCCACAATTTTCTGCTTATTCAGTCAGTATTTAATACGGCTGTCACAAAATAATGTTAAAATTCAATGAAGTTTTATTCTAATTCAGTTTATTATTAAAAAAAAGTGACCCTCTATGCTACTGAACGACTGTCGGCCCTCTTTCTTAAGAGCTTTTTAAGAAAATGGCTGCTATGTATGAAAGCTCAATTAACTTTTGATAAACTCATTGATTTATGATTTGCATCCCTACCTGCCAGTTATATGGAGACTTAACACACGGTTTAGTCAAAGTAACCTCTTTGATGTGCTCCATTTTAAATACTACTGATGGTGTTTGAACCATAAGCAGATGACTGAAATACAAACTACTGGTTTTCAATCCAACAGTCATTTCAGTTCATGTTTTCATCCAGATCAAATGTTGTCATATGAAAGCTCCACACTGTAAACAGTAGTGCATTACAAGTGTAAATTTGTAACCCGGCCCCCGGGAGTAAAATTGTATGTGGCTTGCAGGAATTTTCCACTTCTCCTCAAGCAGAAACCCTTTTATTATGTGGCCGTCTTGTTGATGCGACCCGCCTTTTGCATATTGCTCAGCTCTTTTTGAAGTGAAGTCAAACAAGTGTTGAAGTCTCTGTATTTAGAAAAAAAAATTCTCTCCTTTCGCCAATAACTTTCTGCTGGCAAACTAGTAATTTCCAGTCAGAAACCTCCGTCTGAAATGGCTCCCAGGCGCTGATCTCTGTGTAGCTGCATGTCATCCTGATGCGGATATCATAAAAATGCAGTGAGCATGTGTGAAGAAAGAGCAGTGTCATTCCCATCCATTTTACTTTTCGTCACTCTAAAATGAGCTGCTGTCATCTTGACTTGACACTAATCTGCGAGGTATTCTTGCACATTGTCTCGATCGTGTAGCGTTTAACATTTACTCATTGTTCGAATTTTAGACGGCCAGCTAACTTCCTTTTTCGTTTTTGTCCTTGTCTCCCTCCTGCTCAGGATGTCAGATGATGACAATAATTAGTTAGCAAAATATTTGTGGCATGGAAGGCAGGGTGTTACTTAACCAGAAGTGTGGCTACACTGAAGTTGGTATTATAAAAAGGACAAAAAAATAAGATCGGCTCATAGATGTCTGCCGCTAACACATTTAGCCAGTCATAATTTCTCTTTAAGAACTGGGGAATGAGGAGATATATGAAACATATCTAGTCCAGCTTTGATGCCGTTGGTCAGAATTGACGTCACGATGTGTGAGAAACTAATTTCTGTAAAAACTGTTTTACTAAATTATTTGGACTTGCCATTTTTAGCATAATCCGTTAGCATGTAGCTCAGTTACCTCGTCTGACTAAAACAGTGGTCTTGCTGTACTTTGTTCAGGTTTCCTGTTATCTGCTGAAAGTCTTCATCTTTTTGCAGCACTCGTGTGTGATGCATTCACTGATCAGAAAAAGAGCCGAATATTGGATTTCCAGCATTACAGTCTCCTCTTCCTCACACTTTCTTATCCTATCTTACCAAATAAATATCGACAGGTCTTTTCCAACTTACAAGTCAGACAAATTAATTAGTGGGAACTTTGTTTTAGGTCAGCAATGCAACAAATGGCAGTCATGACAGCAAAAGGAACTCCAGGTTTGTTGATAGAAAAATGAAGTCATTTCAAATAGTTGAACAATGATCCAGTTTGGTGACATTTAATGAACACTTGAAGCAGCAATACTATGAGTGTTCCAAGCACACAGGGCTACTTTATTATAGCATAATCACATAACCATTATACCTTCAGCTGTTATAGAAAAAGGCTGTATTTATCAAACATTATTGCTTAAAAGAAATTTGACTGCACAATTTAACATTTACAAATGTTCTGCGAAACTCATGTAGTTTGTGTGATTTGAGGATTGGGCATACTAGTTTAAATAATGGTTTAAAAATAACAAGGAAACCTCCATCAGGTGATTGTTCTTATTGCGGGGAAACAGAAGGAGTAGAACATGTGTTGATTTCTTGTAGAAAATATATAAAAGAGAGGAAAGAATTGGAAAGGATGATGGGGATTTCAGTAACTATGGCTAATTTATTAGGGAACCATCAATCACATGCTATAATTCAGACACTTATTAAATATTTAAAATATACAATGTTAGCTGAGAATATTTAGTATGTGTGTATCTGTATATAACTTAGTTATTTTAAGATTTGAAGATGTATAGGAAAAAATGAATTTCTGAATTAAATCCCCATCCAGTTGATGGCGGTAATGCACTAAGTTTGTAAACTACCAGAAAAACACTATAGACGAAGAAGTAATTAGTGTGATGAGTTCAGCAGCTGCATTTCCACCAGGTGTTTCCTGATTGCTGTGGCTTCTAGACTGAATGTGACTTAAGGAGCTGAGTGGAAAAGGTGCTTGATGAAAGCAAGCATTTAGGCAACCCAAATGGCAAAGATAAGGGCTTTTGCAAACTTGCCTGAAATAGCTGGAGAAACTGAAATATCAGAAGAAATTGAAATATCTGAAGAAACAGGTATGTCTTTGATTAGGGAATAACCTTATGACATGATATAAAGCTGACAATCAATTTATATAATACTGCCCCTTAAAAAAAATCTAATTTGATTTCCCCTTCTGACTGCCAGTACAATGCAGGAAGCAAAAAATAGATTTTGAAGTTAATTTATGCATCAACAGTCAATTACTATCAAACTTGTATTTGAACTTATAAGAAAATGTTTTCATGCATTAGAATCACAGTACTTGGCCAAAGGATTCTCCTTTAATTTTTGCTCTTGCATTTTATGATGACTACAAACTTGAATGTATTTTATTGGAATTTCATGCAATGTAGTGATCAACATCTCAGGCATGAAAGTATTAACAATTTTTCTTGCATGCCACAAATCTGACATTTATGGAATAGTGACATTGTTGAGGTAAAACTAAAATGTACAGGTTTTCTCAGATGATGGATGGGACAAACGTGGCAGTTCTGGTCACATTTTATTTGTAAAAAATATCTAAGTTTCATTTTCTTTCCGATTGACATTATCCCACTACTTTGTTATGCAACGACAATGTTTGTAGTCGTTGCATAACTGTGACCCTGCGTAGTGAGTCTTTATCTCAAGAAGAAAAAAAAACTAAAGTTAAGCATGATGATGAGGTGAAGAAAGAGAACTAAGAGTATGCTTCTTTGGAGCAGAAGCACATACCAGCTCCAGCTCTGTTGCTCTGCTGCTGTCGCTCTCGTACAGAATTTATCTGACATGAATTCCCATTTTCCTGAATTTCCTTTTTAATTTCCTTAACTTCTCCAGTATTTTTTAGCCCCTCTCCTGGCTCGCTCGCCAGTTCCAAAGTCTTGATATTTGTCTGCACAGCTGGCGGCTAATAAAAGTAACTTTTAGGAAGCTGGCAGCAAGAGTTTGGGAGGTTTAGCACTTTGTTATGTGCGTTTGGCTGGTGTTGGAGAGACGACTGACTTCCTGTCCAAACGTAAAACACTCCCATTTCCTTCTATTCCTCCAACATTCACAGTTGGAGGATTTGTCACATCAGTCAAAATGATTTACAACTCTGCCCACGTTCAATTTTACTTCTAAACTGCATTCATCGAGCCTTTAGCAGCGATTCTCAGCCTCCTTATCTTACCCTGCTGTATGTTCAGTTGCCCCATTAGATGACCTTTTCAGCAACAGCACATTCCTCTCCTTGAAATGACACTTTCCCACACAAGACAAGAAGACATTTTTAAATGTTTCCTTTTTCCCAGAAGTGCCGGTACCCAACCGCCGCTGTGCTGCAAATGTGCTTGGACGTCTCTGCTGCTTCAGTCAGAAAGGTTTGTTTTCCCCAGGCATAGGTCGAATACAGGCCAAGTCTCTGGGGAACCTCTCCAGCCTGACCGGAGAGGACACCCCGCTTCCGGCCGGCTGGACCCTCGACTGGACCATCCGTGGCAGGAAGTACTACATCGACCACAACACCAACACTACACACTGGAGCCACCCTTTGGACAGGGAGGGGCTCCCGCCGGGCTGGGAGAAAGTAGAGTCCGCTGAGTTTGGGGTCTATTATATGGATCACATTAACGAAAGAGCACAATATCGACATCCATGTGCTCCAAGGTAATCCTATATTGAAATGTTTCCATCTACCGAGTCCATCTTTTTTTGTGAATTAAGTTCTATTGATTTAGCTTTTCTCTTTAGGCAGTTTGAATACACTTAAGTTAGCTTGAAACCTAAATCTGTAATAAATTATAATATTTGCGATTATTTTGATAACTTTTAGACCAGTGGTCTCAAAAGTTGGTCCTTGAGGGCCAGCATCCTGCATGTTTTGGTTCTCTCCCTGGTTTAACACACCAGGATCCAATGATTGCCAATCCAGAGGCCTAAGAAGGACATTGACATGCTGAGGAATTTTTTTCTACCAGCAGGGAGAGAACTAGAATATGCAAGATGCCGGCCCTCAAGGACCGACTTAGGGCATCCCTGTTTTAGACCCTCTCATTAATTCAAGAGATTTAAGAACACAAAAGGTGTTGGTTTTTTGATTTGTCAAATGTTTCTTTTTTTTTTTTTTTTTTTTTTTAAACAGACATAAATACACTGAATTATAAACTTACTTGATAACCCTTCACCAGTAGACACAGCAATAACTTCACAGACATGTTAAAACAATGCACTGCAGAAATAGCAGGCAATGAAAAATAAATAATAAAAAAACTGACAAATAATAGGTTTAGCTACTTTGGTCAAACATGCAAAAACACAAAAACAAACTTTATTTCGAATGGTTTAGGAAGCGCAATTTGGAATTTGAAATGTAATGTAAAATAAAGGACATTGTTCAGAGCAGAAAGCATAGAATTATACTGAATAGATCTGCCCTTACCAATATCAATCTAGAATTTTTGTAATTTAAGAATAATAGTCTGAAAATGTCTAAGTTTGGACTTTAGTGGGCTGCATACAGCTGTACTTTACACTTTTATTTGTTAAAATATTGAAAACCTTTCACCAACTCCTCCCATGTTACAGCTATACACTATTTTGCTTTGGCAAATCAAACTAAAAACTCCCAAATTTAGAATTTTATTGGTTGTAAAATGTGAATAATGAATACTTTTGCAAGGTAACTGGAATGAATGGAGTCCATATTTTAAAGAATGTTCAGTATTTAGCTCAAGACGTTTCACCTGCATATCCACATTTCATTGTAACAGTGTTCTCAGATTTATCTCTTGTGCTAACAGAGAGTAATGTGCCGTAATCTCCACCTTTAGTTTTGTATTTGTCGAAGGATCAGGACCTGCTTTTCGTTTGAGTCACAGCCTTTCCCCTCTGAGTGGGGAGCCACTCCCACTCCCAGCCTCCACCAGGAAATCCGATGCTGACATTTACATGCCAGTAAAGTCAGGGTGAACTTCAGCCGATTGGCTGAATTATCAAAAGTGGGAGCAGCAGCCACTTTAATTCCAGCGCAGGCTCGTAAAAGACGCCCTGCTTTTGCTGCTGATTCAGGCGACAATCTGCAGCATAAATCATCGTCAGAAGAAGCAGGGCAATCTGCTGGTTGCTCATAACCTTAAAATTTGCCTGCCTTTTGAATGACGAAATTACAAGTTTCTGCCTACCTTCGTCATTCCACGTCTTTGAATGGGCAAGCTTGGTAACAACAAACAGAAAACTGTTTCTCCTCCGATTCAAAGGGCTTGAAAAAGATGCTTTGTCCTCGTTTATGCCGAGCTTTCTCACCGGTGCTGGTTGCCGGGGCAGTAACAGGTGCAGCATGGGAATCTTGGAGTCTTTAGTGTTGAAATGAGCAGTGTGCATTTCAGCCCCTCAGGCGTGTTCTCGGGTGTCGGAGGCGTTTGGCTTCAAGAGCCAGACTGCCTCCAACTGATGTTTGGCTGCTGTGATTCAAACGCCAGGTATCCCGGTGAATCAGTCTGCAGAGGCTGACGTTTCAGTTCCATCTCTGCCCCACATTAGTGGGTTTTTCCATGTTTTTCTGTCAAGTGGGTTTGTGTAGAGTAGTAATGAGAAGTCAGTATTTTGGAGGCATTAGGTCTCCTGGGGAAGTCAAATAGTGAAACTGATGGCTAATCTGAGTCAATAAATCAAAAATGGATGATTGTGTAAGTATTCTCTTCAAATTGAAGCTGAATTTCAATGGGTTTCATCACTATGAACAGGAATAGAAACATTTATAAAACTATAGTACAATATGCACTTTTTGATTAAACTGCTAGGTAAATTTTATGTTTTTGGTGTTCTACTCCTAAATTAACCTACTTCCTATGAGTTGTTAGCTTAGCTGTTGTTAGCTTAGCTGTCAGCTCAGATTGTGAGCTCAGGTAGCTGTTAACTTGGCTAGATGTTAGCATCAGTTGCTAAATTTGAATAATTGTTAGCTCATGCAGCCTGTTAGCTTCAATGACAGTTAGCTTGTATACCTGCAGCATGAATTAATGATGGCTTGAGTAGCTGTTAACTTGGGTAGAATGTTGGCATGAATTGCTAAATTTGAGTACTTATTAGCTCAAGTAGCTTGTTAGCTTGTACATCTGCAGGTTGAATTAATGATGGCTCAAATAGCTGTTAGCTTGTATAGCTGCTAAATTAAGTAGTTATCTTGAGTAGCTTGTTAACTTAAATGGCAGATAGCTTGCTCCAATTAATTTTAGATAAATAGCTGTTAGCTTGAATAGTTGTTTGGTTGAGTACCTGTTAGCTTTACCTAGAATAATTTCTCCCTGGTTAATGGAAATGGTTGGATGCAAAGATATATCTCTTCTTTTTTATCCCTGAATGCCAATTTGAGCTTATTTTCTCTCCATATACTCCTAGTTTTATTTGATTCCTCAAAAAATGAGATTTGCTGGTGATCCCCCTGGGTTTGAAGACAGCTAGCAGAGGTCTAAGTGTTTGTTGTTGCAGAGCAAGTGATCAAAGCAGTAATGTCAGCTCTGTGGACAGGAAATGTAGTCCCAGGTTGGCACAGTGCTTCTGCTGACTTTATTAAAAGCAAATACAGCTGGATAAATGCGCTAACCCTCTGAAAGCAGGAGCAACATTAAACACGGTTAATGTGCTTTCTTCCCATGTGGACAAACATGATAGCCTGGCACTGGGATTGTTCAGCAGAGCATCAAGTTATTCCTCTTATTTAGATGAATTGCTTGAATTCAGATGTCCAGACGTGACACGGTGGCCCTACACAAAGCCACAAGCAGAACGGAGCGCAACCCGAAACCTGAATGCTTCTCCTCGACCTGCAAAGAGCTGACGACATCTCCTGGAGACGATGTGGGCTCTCTGCCCGAGGATATCACATTTTCAAGGACATAAATGTCTGAGGCGCTCACAATGGTATTGAATTTAAATAATTTTTGTCTACAGGCTCTTGTCAAACCAAACAAGACACTTTGTGGATGATTTCCCCAAAGGCTTCTTTTTATAATTTTAAAACTTAATTTCTGAAATGTTACACATCCATTTTGGAAGATGGAAAATCAATACGTCTGATGCGTCTTTCGCTCTCGATAAAATGTTATGAAATCACAAGCCGTGGTTTTGCAGATATTCCTTTTGTCAGCATTGTTCTGACTCGTTTGGGTGCTTTGTGAAGGACATCAAACTGGAACTGAGAAGAATGGGAATATTGTTTTTTTCTCTGATAGTCACCCTTGATAAAAATGCCTCAATACGTTACGCAGATGATGATGATATTCCCTCTGCTTGCATTTGTCTTTCAAGAAAGGACATCAATGACTGTCTCGTGTTGTAATTCTTGCTCTAATCTTTTAAAACAGCTCATTTCTGAATTATTTTCTTTACTTTTAGAGAGTTTCACTCCATGGTTTTGTGTTTCAGTGTCACCTAAGAGCATTGGGGGAAGGAGCCTTTAGGGGGATTCAGTCAAAGGCAGTTTGACAAATAAATGCATTGTGTGGTTGAATTGTACTGACAAAGGGTATTGTGTGGTTTGGGTGTTTGAAAACCTCACATAGGCTACTTTTGATGGCGAGTGCTGTGCGCAAACAGATTAGCATAAAGAGAAGAAGTGAATATTGTTTTGAAAAAGTTAATTTGTGGGAACCTTGGGCCTTGTTGTGGTGGTTTTGATGATACATTTAGCAAATTTCTTTCCCAAAAGAGCACATTTGAAACCTCAATGTTTGCATTTAACCTGTTATTCCAAATTTATTTTATCTATTTCAAAGTTGGGTATTAAAATGAAGTTGGTAAGAGATTGTGTGGACAAAAAAACTCCCAGTTTCACAGCATTTGCCATTTTCAGAAATATTCTAGAATGTCACAAGATGTTAAATTATGCTGAAGTGAAAGCAGGTGCAACAGAAACTACAAGGACACCAGAGCAGAACCTTGAGGAACTCTATAATTTAGTGGACTCATAGAAGCCTTCTAAACTGAATGAGCTGCAGAGACAGATTGGACCAATTCTGTAGACGTGAAGTAGTTCTTGATAGTAATTCAAGATATCAGCAAGTAGACATTTCTGCAAATTCAAAAATATCTTATTGACTCCAGGGTGAAATTAAATGTTGTTGACTCAAAGTCTTCAAAGCGTTCCTGTAGATGGTGATGGCTGTTGGCAGGTAGCAGTCAATATTACAGCGAATCTGAAGAAGCCTCTGACTGAAGACGGTCTCATGAAGACGTTGGTCAGGATTGTCCATTGTTTTCTTGAATTTATGAAGAATTCTTCTCTGTATCGTTCCACAATCGTCCCCAGAACAGATCCAGCCTTCTCTATCGGGCTGTGTTCACTGTTCTTAGCATCTTGGTACACTTGAAATAAGACAAACTAATGTACACATCATTTCCAGCAAGATAAATGAGCTCGTTTTGAGCTAGAATTATTTATGTAAAATTCTAGCTCCATTGGTAGAAAATTCCACTGAGCTGTTACCTAGCAACCCCAGCCAAGTTCAGCCCATTACCTAGCAACCCAGTTTTAGTTCCATTGGTAGATTATTTCAATTATAACAAGACATTTTCCCCATGTTTTTAATGAATTATTTACTTAGAGTAAGCTTCTAAATGTCCTGAAAAAGTTGCTTGTAAGTTAGTTGGTCTTATTTCAAGTGTAATGAGATATTTTCTCTAGAAACTAGACTAAAACTACTAGGTACGATTTTGTGTTTTTGCGATGAGCGTAGTCTCTTCTGGTGCAGAAGAGACTACGCTCTCAGCAACAGATTTAAAGAAAAGCTGAAGGATAAACGTTGTGTTTTCAACAGTGAAGTTGTAGTTTGGGCAAAGAAGAAAATGGAAATCCTGTTGTGTGTTTTTACATCGGTAATGCAAAACTAAAGCCATCTCATTTTACTACATTTGTGATTTGTGATCTGACAGCTTAATAAGTTTCTCCCTGTGTACACATAGACTTTACCCTGTCAGGTTCATATAGTCAAAAGTTACTTTTAAAATCAATTTTATCTAGATTTTTTTTCTTTTGCAGTCCTTCTGTTCTAGATTTGCTCTGGTAGTTTGGATGATTGTCCCATTGATGACCCAGTTTGGAGTAATAATCCCACGTTTGTCTGTAATACTTTGGTACAGAGTGGAATTTTTAGTCAGGTGAATCAACTACAGGTGCTGAGTTTCCAAAAATACTTAAATACTGAAGATGATTTCCAACCTTAAAAAATAAAAAATTGTAATTTTCTCTTTCTTATTTGGCACTTTTTTGTTCTTCATTGTGTATCAAACCTCCTCTGGATACGCAGAGTTTTTGTAGTAACTAGTTACATTTACTCAATTGGATTCAATTGAGAAACTTTTATTCGAGTAATGTTATTATGAAGTATCTCTACTCTTGAGTAAAATTTCTGGATTTTCTCCTCACTGAATGAAAAACAAACATGTTTTAACCAGAAATTTGCCAGACACAGACAGCTGCAGTTTCTGTTGAAGTTTTATATGTTTTTTTTATTGAAAGAAACTGATTTGGAATAATATCATTTATTTTTTGTTACTAACATGAACTACTATCATTTTTAATCCATAAAATAGCAAAATTTCCAATTAACTTTATATTTTTGATGCAATTTTTAAATATTAAATGATTGATCATTTGACCAGTTACTCAATACTTGAGTAGACTTTTTACCAAAGACATTTTTATTTCTTGAACATCTTTTT
This sequence comes from Micropoecilia bifurca, assembly GCA_903067075.1. Classification (NCBI taxonomy): domain Eukaryota; kingdom Metazoa; phylum Chordata; class Actinopteri; order Cyprinodontiformes; family Poeciliidae; genus Micropoecilia; species Micropoecilia bifurca. The sequence continues at coordinate 14,875 of CAEGAF010129919.1, forward strand.
ACTTGAGTAAAAAATATGCTGAAGTAGTGATACTTTTACTTGAATACTATTTGTGGGTACTCTACTACCTCTGATCTTCTGCTGTGGATATTCTCTTCATTTGGATTTTTTTCCCCACACAGCTACATTATCTTTTTGTTTTGCTGCAGCCTGGTGTGAAGCTCCTGCCTGCATTCAAATTCAACCACTAAACTTTCTTTACTTTGAATATTTTATTGCCTCCACCTGTGCTGCCATTGTGAAGGAGGAGAAACAAGGCAAAGAAACATTTTCTTCTGCAAATATCCAGATGTTTTTCTGACTCTACATCACGCTTAAAGAACCGATGCTGCTTTAAGTCCTTCACCTCCAACCGTGTCGCCTCTTTTCAATCTGCCTGCAAACAAAGCCACGTCTGTTGGCATCCAGCTGGATATCTGCTCCATAAATTCTCCATTTAACTTGTGAAAATGTCGGACAAGCATGTTGTTGAGGTTCTGCTTGCATAAAAGTTTGGGTTCACTGAAATTTAGCTGGAAAGTTACTAGTGAAGATGTTATTAAATTTAAGTGTTATGTTCTTAGAGTTAGTGTTGCATGAAATCAGCTTTTCTGAGCTTTGCATCATATTATTTCCTGGAGTGTTGCTTTGATCATTTAATCTCCATGGCACCCATTCAGCTGGAAACGCCTTGGTGGACCTAGCTCTGCCTTCGAGGCTCAGCTCTGAGCTGCAGTTTCCAAGCATAACTCCTCCTCTCAGCTCTTTCAGACTAGCCAGCAGCAATTAGCAAATGTCTGAAAAACATCTGATCTCATTATAGGAGTTACGTCACAGTGAAAAGCTGTTAAAAAAAAAGTTGTTAAAGGGTTAATGGAGCAACCATTTTGTGAAGATATCCTGAAGGCAGGAGTTTCTTAAAGAGACAGAGGCCCAATTTCAAGCCACAATCAGCTAAATATGTGTCTGGAAAATGCATAATGCTGCCCTTTTAAGTACTGCGCTCATATTAGTTTGCTGTTCTTGACTCTGTTCCAGGTTAGATGGTCTTGGCACCAAGATCACTTAATAGTGGCTTAATAAGAGACAATCTGTGGGCTCACCTAAAGATAGAAGATGTAGATAAGATCAAATATTTGTGTGATGCAATTGGTTAGAGTTCATGGGCTCTTATGGAACCAAGCAACCCGACTTTTTGTATTTATTTTTCTTTTAACCGATTTTCTTGTTTTACGCTTTGTACAATTTCAAGGTTGATTTTTCTTTTTTGTCATACAGCGCTTTATCATTTTATGTCTGTGAAAGGCACTTTATAAATAAAATATTTATTTACGCTGCCAAAACACAAAATCTTGCCACGTAATTTTGATCTAGTTTCTTGGTGTAAGACAAACTAGATTAAAATGAACTTTTCAGGAAGAAATATGCACTTGTTTTGAATGAATACTTTAATACAGATGATAAGGCTCTAGTTCTGTAGAACTGCGTTGCTAGGTTACGGGCTGGCTTGGCTGGGGTTGCTAGGCAACGGCACAGAGGAACTAAAACTTTTCCATCAATATTAAGAAGTTATTGACTTAAAACAAGCTTCTATATCTTGTTAGAAAATGATTCGTTTTTAGTTTGTCTTATATTTTCACTAGAAACTATTTCAAAATCACTTGGTAATATTTTATGTTTTTACAGCACACTTCATGTTTTTTAGTTGAATTCTCACATTAGTGATGGAATAAAAATTACAGAAACGTCTGAGCTCTTGTATTTCAAGAAATTGCTAAATGACAACCGAAAATAATTAAATCTGGAACAAACTTCCAGAAAATTTCAAAACAGCCAAAACACTGAGTTCTTTTAAATCAAGACTAACTAGTTTAGCGTTTCTTTTGACGCATAATAAATGGATCATTGACCAACATATTCGATTATGTCACTCAACTAAATTTTAAGTTTGGTTCTGTTTTTTTATGCCTGTATGTTTTTATTTTGAGTTTTTATGATGTTTTTATAGTGTTGCAGCACCGATAACCTTCCTGCTCCAACACCCTGAATGGATTCAGTGGGATTTGTTCCTCTATTTGATAAAAGTTGCTCTAGAGGGATTTTACAAATTTGATCACTTTTCTTTACTGCATCTCGTCTCGCTCAAGTCTTTTTCTTTTCCACTTCTGTCCGTTTTCCCCAGCTGAAATCCAACAGCATTTCTGCCTGCCGCTCAGCGCTGCACTGACCTATATCACAGGACGGCAGCGGAGATAAAAACCAGAGAGGGTCAAAGGGCAGGGTTTTGAAATGAGCTAATCCCTTGAGTGTATGCTCATGTGTGTTTTGCTCCACTTTCGCTCCCACTTCTGTCCCCTCCCTGTGGATTTGATCCCCTTTGGCGGCGAGGAAAAGTAAACAGGGTGTGTTATCTCTGGAAGCATACCTGGCTCAAACTTCCTGGATCTATTTTTTTTTTTTTTTTTTTTTTTACAGTCATGCCCGTCTCTCGCCGCCAGGCTCCCCTCCAATCCACTGAATCTGTTAATAATTACCATCACAACAGTGGCTTCCCTGTGGTACAGAGCAATCCTACAGTCTGTTTGATGCTTTCACGTTTTATTTTCTTCCCGAGGAGGTGCAGGTTTTTTCTTCCTTTCTGTTGGATCTATCCGTTAAGGTGTGAAATCTACATGGACAGTTAGTCTGCAGCCTCCGAGAGATAAAGGGTTGATGTTACAGGCGGCGCTGGCTCCAGGGAGCCGTCACCTGGCAACCAGCATATCCGGTTTCTGGGTTTGTGTGTGTGTGCAGCGTTCATCGAGCGTCGGTTTCTGTAACTGAAAAATAGAATAAAAAAAGAAAACTTTAACCTTTTTTTTTAAATTTTGTTTTGTTTTTTTTCTCCACAACTGAAAAGTTGACGGATGAAAAGTGAAGTCTGCCTCTGTCCCTGCAGGGCGGGCGTCTCTGCTCAGCAACGCCACCCTAAGGCTGGAGCGCCTACAGCTGGAGGACCAAGGTTTCTACAGCTGCCGGATATTTCAGCTGGACAAACTGGAGGAGGAAGTGCAGAGCAGCGACTGGACTCTGCTTTCTGTGACCGGTGAGCTGCATCTTGCTGGATTACTGCTCAGAAACTGAGCTGTCTTTGGGATAACAGTGTGAATTTTACTTTTCCTGTTATTAGTGGGCATCAGGATGGTATAGTTACTGGAAAAAGTAACTGATTACTCCATGAAAAAGTAACTTTAATTCAATTACTGAATACTCCTTGAAAAAGTGAGTTGGCTACTTTACTGATTACTTGAACTTTCAGCAGCTGCTGAAAACAGCCCTCCACCACCTCAGTATAATTATTACATTGAGTTTCCCAATACTTACTTAATTTAATTGCAAGTTATTTTAATTTTAATGTATCGCCACTAAAAAGGTGGAGCTGAAAGGGAGATGGTTTAATGATTACAAGTCCAAAAGAATTTAAAATAAAGTAATTTTTGCGTGTTTTTTGTGTGTTCAACTATTGTCCGTAAAACTCTTAAGTTTTTATAGCTAGTTTTAGCTCAAATATAGCTAATTTTATCAATATGTTTAGCTAACATGTAGCTAATTTTAACAGTATAGCTGAACTAGGGGTTGCACCAATTAGTCGACTAGTCGATTCTTTTCTCTGCAATTACTTTTTTCTGGGCCAAAACAGATTTTTCCAAGGAAATGAAAGAAGATGGACTAGGTGAGTTCACCAGAAAGCGCAAATTGTATAAAAATGTAAATAATTTAACAAAGACAAACAGTGAATTACAGCGTAGGCTCCCGCAATATAGGGCGGCATGGTGGTTAGCGCGGCGCCCCGCATATAGAGGCTTTAGCCCGCGGTATCAGGAGTCCGACTCTCGTCCAGGCCTCTCCGCTCTCTCTGCCCCCTTACAGTCAGATTACTGTCAAATAGATGAGTGCCAAAAAAGTCCTTAAAAAACAAAGACTACCGGAGTAACGTGCTACAATGTGGCATGAAGTCAAGGTTTTTTCATCCCTCAACTGGCCCCAACTGATCAGCGTCACCCTGCTATTGAACCTTCTAACCTGGCAGCTTTGCGCTCTTATTAAGATGTGGTTTGACTACATCTGTAAACTAAGTCCAAGCTTCATCCTGAGGGTCTGATGGTCTCTGCCTCCGTCTGCATGTCGGTTCAGAGCCGCTTCTGAGTCAGCAGAGCTTCCTGCTGCTCATCTGGCGGTGGAGCAGTAGTTGGCTTCATTGAATTCAACTGTAACCAAACGGGATCCACTCATAATAAGTTTGGTTTGTGATGCTCCAAAGCACCATTGTGGTCAGTGTGATAATTTGACTCCTATAGGAGAAGCTATCCAGAGATCATCAGTATCAGCCGGTGTTTGGAAAAAAAAAAAAGTCAGACCAACTTTGTGCAACGAACTTTTCTCTGCTGCTCACAAAGAATTATCTGTTTATTGCTCTTTTAATTCTGCATAATAGACTTAGTAAAAGCAGGAGAAGGGGAGACGGTGTAGGGGTTAATATTTGCTGTGAAAATAGCTGATAAAGCCTCCAAGTTGTTGTGAAGGGTTGACGTCACCGCGACTGGTCGACATCGACTCGACTATTATCATGATGTAGTCGACCTTAAAAAATACGTAGTCGTTCAACCCCTAAGCTGAACATGTAGCTAAATCTATAGGTATAGTTAAAACAATATTTCTAGTATTAGCTATGTTTAGCATATTAGCTAATGTTGACTGTACAAACAATGCTAGCATTAACTCCTCAGCGCTTAAATAAAAGGCCACAGGGCTTACTCTTGTTTCTTGAAGATGTTGCAGCCTCTTTATAACAGTTATTTCTAATCATTATAAAACATTTTTATATTTGACAGTAACTCCAGTATAACTTTATTTTCAACGTTTGAAGTTTATCTTACAAAAGTGAGCTTTTACTGGTAATTAGATGTGAAACTTAATGTAAAGGTCCAGATTTATAATCCTGTTGATGGCTGATTTAGGCTAATTAATATTTCAGATGTACTTCTGCAATAATTACTAAGTAACAGTTTTAGTTTTGGCAGTTTTTAGATGAAATAAAAACATGTTTTAGATGAAGACACAACCAAACCTCTGCACAGCGGGAAGCTGGTCTCGTTTCCTGGTTAAAACTTGCATCATGTTGCAGAAATCTTGTCCCATTCAGTCAGAAACAAAACAATCCTGACCCTGACAGAGTTGATCAACGGGGTGCATCTGTGGCAGAAAAACACATTAAAGATGCATTTATCCAGAATTTAAATAAAACCCTAAACTCCTGTTCCACTTGGTGGGATTACAGCAGAGCCTCCAGCGTTTGCTTGTATGAAATACCCACCTAAACGTAGTTCTTTAGTTATTTATAATGAGCCGTAATGATTTAAGGGAAAACATTTTACCAGAAGATATCCGGCTTCTCTGCTCCTCTTCAGAGGTGCATTGTTTTGATCCAATTTCACAGTTTTGTGTTTTTTCTAAACACATCAAAGTCTAAATTTTATTTATTTATAACCCAGAAAATCAAAAGAATCGTTTATAGCCTCATTAGGTAGTTTCTGCCTCTTTAAAAAGTGAATCTTCCATAATGTCTACGCTTATGTTGCGTTTATTTTGCTCTACAAAATAAGCATCCTATGACAGATGCTATAAATTATCAAACTTCTTTAAAAGTCCAACTTTTAAATGCTGCTTAAAGAAGTTGGACATGTGTAAAGTCTCTATTTGCATCAGGTAATATTGAATAATCTCTGATTTCAGGGGTAAAATAAGTAAAGTTATTCCTGTTGATGGTTTAAATATTAACTCTGGGTATAAAATATGGATTATTATTTCTTTTTTTTTCGGTGTGTGCTTTGAAGTCTGTTTGTGTTTGGAAAACCTTTCGCTGTCGTTGCTCAGAAGAAACTATCAGATCAAAGCGAAGCTGGACCGCGTGAGAGTCGGGAGCGATAATGGGTTCTGACTCTGCCTTTGCGATCTTCACCTGCTTCTTCAACAAACCACACCGCCTGCGCCCTGCGAGGCGAAACAAGAGTCCAGCAGTCAACAGAGTTTTCTGTAAAAGCTCAAATCGAGCATTTGAGAAATGTAGATTTTATGATTCACATTTATTCATTTAAGTCCTGACTTTAAATCTTTCAAACCTCATGCAAGAAATAATAATCACATGTGTTTTTATTTTTAAAAACTGAACTGTTGGTGCTACTAAAACTGTTTGTATCATATTTGATACAACAGGCATTTAGGTATAGAGTTTGGCTAAATTACTTTTTCACAAAATCCCAATTTAGTTTAGATTATTTTTAATTTCTTATGTAAAGCTAATGTGAAAATTAGGTTGATCTGTAAAAATAACTAAAGTTACAGACATCTGTAGCTAATGTTGTTTTTCTCTGGGTTTTATTATTTTAATCTGTAACCAAGTGGCAGCAGGAAAGCTTGATTAAATGATGAATAAATTAAAAAAAGCTGCATGTCTTTGGAAAAGTTCAACACAGATCAACTTTTTGACAGAAACATTTAACTTTGTTTATTATACAGTTATTCCAGTGTAATTCCAGTAATTAAGTGCAATTTATTATAAATTGCACAAATAAATAAATTGAATCTCCAATGAATTTGCAAAACTAAAATTTTAATTAGTTTGATGTCTGTTATTTACAAATTTAAATACTTTCATAAATCCATGTTGAAAGGAAAAAATACATTTGCAAAGAACATATTGTCAAAATGAATTCATTTTAATTTTCTTTTTGTGATTACATGTGAATATTTAAGTATTTATTATTTGATTACTGTCAGGTGAAGTGATGGAGAGAAAATGTTTTGAGTCTTTTTGATAATCCTTTGATTTTTATCTTATGGGGGGGAAAAGTTTCATTTCCAGCTTGTTTTATGTTTCGTTTTAGCCCCGCCCACTTTCACAAAAGCCCCGCCCCCTGTGGTCATGGCCCTGGTGGGAAGTCCCCTGTCTCTTGACTGCGTTGCTATTGGCAACCCTACGCCAACCATCACCTGGCTGAAAGACGGCAGCGCCGTTCCCAGTGCAAACCTCCAGGTACACAAACAATAATTTACTGGATTTCTCCTAAATAAACAAACAAAATTAGCTTTAAAAAGTTTCACTCAAAAGATGTTAAATTAACTTTTTACTCACTTTTGAAGCTAAAGTTTATTGTTGGGGTTTTCTTGTGATAGTCGGACGTTGAGTGCGATTTGAAGTGGGGTTTTCAAGGTCTGAGCCGTTCATCTTTCCCTCTGCAGTGATTGTGAAGGGTTTGTCTTTTCTGCTGAGTTTTCCAGTCTCCAGTCAAGGCTGCGTTCGGGTTCAGCTCTCCTCTTTCTCCCTTTATTCTTCTGTTTATTGTGTAGAACAAAACATGATGAAAAGAAGCGTCTGCACCTGCTATTTCTTAAAATGTCTCTGCTCTGGATGTCTGTTTTTTTTTTTTTTTTTTATTTCAGGAGTCATGTTGGAGGAATAAGAGCAGCCGCGCAGGAAGCATTACTACACCTAATGACTCAGTTTGTTGTCTTTATTAAGAGGTTTTACGTTGCTAATTGTAAAACAAAAAAAAATGCAGATGGAAATGTTTTCTTGTTTTCCCATTTTGAAGAGCGGCATAGAGGATCATGCTGTATAAATGTCGCTCCAGCCGGATAAAATCCTAACAAAAGTCTCTGGAGTTTCTGGTTTTTACTCATCATTGTCAAAAATCATATTTATTTTACAGGAATTGACAGCTAAACTGATGATTTTCTACTTTCTTTTCCTCCAGGAAATAAATGTATCAAAATTAATGTTTGATTTTTGTATTTTTTATGCTTCTGCTGCTGCAGTAAAAGATCATTTTCTCTCCAAGTATCTTTATTTCATTAGTTTAATTAGTGAAGAACATTATTTATTTTCACAGCTTTTGTTTGAAACCAACTTGCAAGAATTTCTTAATTTCTCGACGAGGAAATGTAAAAGGAATGAAGTATTTATTTGCTCTGCAGCTGCTGGCAGAGAACAGCAGTGACTATCAGCAAGTTTCTGGTGCCGGTGTTGCATTTTTAATGAGCGTAACTTTTCCCTTAAAGCGCCTCTCATGTGAAATCACCCTGAGTTTCTCCGTCTCGTCGCTCTCACCAGGGAGGATCGCTGTCTCTGCCGGCGGTGACAGCGCAGGCGGCCGGGCTGTACGCCTGCCACGCCTCCAACGCCGAGGGAAACGCCAGCCGCGTGGCGAGGCTGGAGATCAAAGGTCAGCTGTCGCCGCCTGTCTGCCTTTGTGCCTGAAGACGCTGTGATTTACATTCCTCTTTCCCAGCCTTGCGTCAGACGACGCCGTTGTATTAAAGCTCAAACTGAAGTCATCCTTATTTTATTTCACTTTGAAACCAAGTGAAAGTTTAAAAGACGAAACTGGGGATTTATTAGCTTCGTGGAGTCTTTCTGTTTTAATTTGAGTTTTTTTACACAGTCATGACTGGCTGTCAGGAAAATGTAAAAATGAGTCAATTTTGAGGACAAAAGCATGAAGAATATGCAAATATGAATCTGTGCATCATTGGATTACACTGACACAGCTCTGCATAACAAACAGTGGGATTTATTTCTGACTTTCTCCTGTACTCCTACTCCAACTCCTACTGCACATCCCTTTCCTGAGGAGAGCCAGGAAATATATTTACATCATTTTCTAAAATATTTTACCACCGAACCTCATCCAGGTTTAACTTAATTTGAGGCTCTCGCAGTCGGAGTGGTCACATTACGACTAATAATCCTCATGAGCCGACTGAAATCACTTTATCTGGGCTTTGGCGGCAGCTTCCAGCTGCGTTCCCACACGGGCGGATTAATCCACACTAATATCTGATCTGCATGAAGTCTGTCTGAAAGCCGTTAGTGACCTCTGACCTGTTACTCACGCACAGATGTTGGATTACCAGCCTGATGTGTAGTGACTGCTGCAGAGATTATTGTTGTTTACATGTAAAGCAGGTGAAGAGATGAGCTTCTGCTCATTAGCTTTCTGCTAACAGCTGACTTCACTGCATAATATTTTTCTCTCACTTATTTTAAGTGTTTTTATTCTTAATTGCTGCAATGTAATATTAGTTTGAATATATTACTTACTATAAGTATACTTTGGAATAGCTACAAAGTAAAGAATTTGTTTCAAAGTAAAAATTTCTTTTGCTAATATTTGTTGGCGTTAACTTAGCTGCTAATGCTAGGTTAGTACTTGCGAGGGTCAATGTTAATGCCAACACTAATGTTACTGTTAGCTAATGCTAACTTAACTTGTATTTTAGCTAAGTTAGCATTTACTAGTTAGCTAGCATTAGCTATATCTTAGCTAACTTAGCTAGGATATAAGAAACCTTATATTCCATCCTATTAATTGGTGTAGAGCTTTTGGGTTAGCATAGCTAATGCTTCTGCTAACCCTAAAGCTCTACACCAGTTAATAGTTGTGCTAACTTAAATTACTTAACAAATGGCTAAGTTAGATAATCCTAACTTAGCTTGGAAGTATATGGTTTCATAGATATAAGATATTTTTGATGGGATATAAGATATTTATATGCGTTAGCATTAGCTAACGTATATAGGTAGGTACGTTAGCATTAGCTAGCCTAATCCAAGCAATAGCTAACTTAGCTGGAATAGAAGATAACCTTGATAGGACATAAGCTAATTTAGCATAACTATTAACTGATGTAGCGCTTTAGGGTTAGCATAACTAACTCATCCCAGTGTTGATGTCTACTATATTTGACTAGTTCCCATCCGTAAGAAAATGTCCACATGGAAGAAACTAAATTTCAGCTACAACTTTCTTTACCTACTAAACTTTTTACCCCAACAATAATTATCTTAAGACCCCATAAACATGACAAAACCAGAACAAAGCCACACAGAAAGTAATTCCCGTCATGTTGTAGCTGTCTCCTTCCTGTCATTGTTTGGGCCCAACACATTTGTTTCAAATAACCACTTCCCACAGGTGTCATAGTTTGATTTTCTCCTTGTCTTTGTGTATTTTCCAGCCCGTGAGGCTGCCCGCTTTCCCTTTATTAGCTCCCACCGCCGCCGTGTTTCTCTCAGTCTCGTGTCTATATGCGGAGCGGTCCAACATCTTCCCTCTGTCAGGTGTCGGCTTGTTGTCAAATCTTCCTCAGACCCTCCATCTTTTTAAACTTTACCTGCCTCACTTGTATTTTGGCCAATTCTGTGAAAAAGCTCTTTCTTCCATACATATTTCTTATGTTTATTTTTAATAACACATTATTTCAGAATATCAATTTAATGTGCTTATCCAACAAAATGCGCTGAATAAAATTTCAAATTATGATTTGAACTGTTGAGGGGAAAAATAGCTCTGCAAAATTTCCCCTAAATCTAGAAACCACGTGAGTCAGAAAACAAACATTTGTCCTCCAAAATTTTGCATCTTCTTGTTTTCTCTTCAGGTTTTCTAAAGGTTTTAAGTTGAGATTGCGATGAAAAAAGGTCAATTAATTTATGCATGAAAACGTTCCAAAAATCCTGAAATATTAGCTTCCTGTTTAAAAATGTTGGCACCGCTTTTAATATTTAAATGTTTGTTTTTCTACAGAGATTTTGAAGTTGTTATGCTGAGCTGGTTTTTGTTTCTTCACAAAAGAGAAGCATAAAAACTCTCTTGTTTACTCTTGTTCAGGTCCGCCTGTCATTATCGTTCCTCCTAAAGACACGACCCTCAACATGTCCCAGAATGCACTGCTGCAGTGCCAGGCGGTGGCCGACCCTCCCAACATGACGTACGTGTGGCAGAAAGCCGGAGAAAACGTCCATCATATTGAGTGAGTGGAGCAGTTTCTTATCTCGGTTTTTATCTCGAGTTTAATCTCTGTATAGATTCACACAAAAGCTGTGTCAAGCTAAATCTATAAAACCATTTTCTAAAAAATTGTTAGGTTTGGATGACAAAGGTTTCCTCTGTTTATGGCTTTGAAATTGATGGTTTTGACTTTCTTTCTGTTCCACCTGTGCTGTAAAAACGATTTTTGGCGAGTAGCAATCGTGTTTCTAGTTTCTCTAATTCTCTGGGATCAGCTATTCTTGACTTTGCTCTTGTCATGTAGAAAACTTTACAAGTTTCATTTCTTTACAAAAAAAGTTACTTGTAAGTAGTTTTGTCGTAGTTTAAGTGTACTGAGATATTTACACTAGAACTAGTCCAGAATTGGTTAGTAATATTTTGTGTTTTTGCAATGCAGGAATTAAAGATGGTCTTTGTGTGGCTAGTTTTGGAAAAAAAAAAAAAAAAGATTAATGACACTTTAGACCAGTGCTTCTCAATTACTTTCTGTTCCGGGGGGGGGGGGGGGGGGGGGGGGGGGGGGGGGGGGGGGGGGGGGGGGGGGGGGGGGGGGGGGGGGGGGGGGG
>CAEGAF010129923.1:0-32204 GCA_903067075.1 Micropoecilia bifurca
GTGAAATGTTGTCTGTGGAGCCTCACATCAATAATCCATCGATCAGAACAACAATATCCCTCAGTGCTGAGGCATCTTCTGTTATTTAAATTGAGCAAAGTAGGATGGACTACCGCTCCAAAATGGCCGTCGTATTTCCTGCAGCCATTGTGGGGTCTGCTCTTATATTATGTCTATGCCAGAAGCGAGAAGCTGTAGTCTTCAGCCAGCTGCCTAGCCTCTACCTCGGCGTTATGTTGCTTAGCAACCGTGACAACGTCAAGGACAGAGGGCGAAGAAAAAAGAACGACTCTTAATTTAGTTTTTTTCTCCTGATTTCTCTTACCTGATTTCTTTTACCTTTTGTAATTAAGACTGTTTGATACAGAAATAAATCTGTTAGTCTTTGTTGGCTGTACTACATCTGCGGTGTGTTGGCGTCATTACAGTATTTTCTTACCGTACACCACTTTAAAAGGTAATTACAGGATTGAAAAGGTAAATGTCCAGTAAATTACTGGTATCTACAGACACCAGCTGTTTTAACCGTTTTTTCTGAAAGAACGGTAAAAAAGAAAAAACCTGGTGTCTGTAGGTACCAGTATTTTTTCTATCGTTCTTTCAGAAAAACGGCAGATTACCGTTCATTCGAAAAAACTGTAAACTACCAGCAGCTACAGACGGCAGTATTTTACCATTGTTTCGAAAAAACGGTAAACTACTGGCAGCTACAGATGGCAGTATTTTACCGTTCTTTCGAAAAAAACTGTAAACTACTGGCAGCTACAGACAGCAGTATTTTACCGTTCTTTCGAAAAAAACTGTGAACTACTGGCAGCTACAGATGGCAGTATTTTACCGTTCTTTCGAAAAAAACTAAACTACTGGCAGCTACAGACAGCAGTATTTTACCTTTATTTAAAAGAAACGGTAAACTACTGGCAGCTACAGACGCCAATATTTTATCTTTATTTTTTTAAAAAAGGTAAACTACTAGCAGCTACAGACGCCAATATGTAAGCTACTAGCTAGCAGCTACAGACGCCAGTATTTTACCGTTCTTTCAAAAAAACGGTAAACTACTGGCAGCTACAGACGGCAGTATTTTACCTATATTTTAAAAAAAACGGTAAACTACTAGCAGATACAGGCGCCAGAAGTTTACCATTCTTTCACAGTATCCATACCGTACATGCATTGACGGTAATCTACTGTCAGGGTTAATTACGGTACAGCTACTGTGCATTTACAGTAAACTTCTGGCGTCTATAACTGCCAGTATGTTGCTGTAAATTTACAGGATTATTTCTTAGAGTGCAGTCACTGTTTCACTCACGGTGTTGGTGTTGCGATATTGTGTCCCACTGCTTTCTGTATAACACAGACCAACCGACACGCTGCCGCCGCAGCCTCTGTCTCTCTTCCACAACCCCTCCGCCCCCCTGGCTTTAAATGTATTATCAAACTTTATTAACAAACCAGTGTTCTGACAACTATCCCAGCATGCACTTCTTTTTCTACGGGAGAAAATGAAGTCAGCGGCTGCTTACCGTAGTTGCTAGACCTGTTGTGGCTCAATATTGGTTCATTTATAAGGCGCACCGGATTATAAGGCTCACTGTCGGCTTTTGAGGAAATTGAAGGTTTTTAGGTGAGCCTTATAGTGCGGAAAATATGGTATACATATAAATACACAGACCTACATGCATACTTGGTGGCCACACATTACCAACAAAGAAACCATTTAAATTACTTACAATTTTATTCTCCATTAGATTTTTGTAAATAATAAATTACTAATAGGTGATTTAGAAAAGAATAAATAACTTCCTTCAGCCTATAAACCATATGCACAGAATTTGTCATCTTTGAGGCAACATTAGTGCACTTAAGTTGACGACAGAAAGAAATGGATGTAAATCCTGGGTAGTTTGTATGTTGACACAGCAAAATGAAGTTGTCTGACCAGATGTATCACACTTCTGAATGTGGCACCTTTTCTCACAAATTTCACAGCGGCTCATTCTGAGAAAACATCCTCCGCACAACCTCCTACCACAGTGCTGTAACACTCTGATTTGCTTCACAACTCTGACTGATTTTCTTTTAACACTATAACTAAAAGTGCTATGCAAAAGTATAGATTTTTTTTTCTGTGAGTGATTTGAACCAGAACATCCAACTTATGAGCTTAGTATCCAACTTAAAGTGCAAAAACTAAGTTTTAATCAAAAGTTTGTTATTCCAATGTAATTAGTTGCATTTGCTCTTTTATATCAGCCAGTAAGTAAGCAGCAAATAATGAAGTACATCATTAGTATAAAGATTTGTGCAACTCTCAAGTAGTCATTTTATGTCCTTCCAATTGTTATGGAAATGAAATGGCAAGCTGTCAGTTATGTGAATGAATGATGACAGTGAGTGTACAACATGATGATACGAATTGTTTGTTTGATGCCAGCAGAAAGAGGCAAATAAATATTGTTAGCAGACACGGAAAGCTTCATCAAAGGAACAAAACAAGTTGAAGTAAACAGCAGTCAACTAATATGTATATTTCCCCCACATTATTTATAGATTTGCCTCAAGTGTTGTTTGGGTTGTTTCAGAACGTCAGAATTTTAAGTAGTAATATATCTGACAGCTCTATAGTGGAATGGACAAGTAAACTCAGGCCATTTCAAGGATTTTTCTGCTCAAGCAGATATTTTCACATTCTTAGTATCACAACCTGCTGTAATTCACAATCATTTACTTAGATGGGGAACAGCTTCAGAGAAGAAAGTACATTAGAAATTGTTTTTTTTTTAAATTCCTGAGCCAAACAATAATACTGGTATGCTATATAAAAGCGCCTCTTGGAAAATCTCCTTTCTAACCTTCCAGAGTGATAATCACCAAGCCCTCTTTGTGACCTTGAGTTTCTTCTTCTGCCACCCTGTGTGTAAAGCATCAAAGGAACTTCAAGGACCACACACGGCCCTCTAGAAAAAGGTGGAAAAGTGGTTCAAGCTCAGGCATTACTGTTTGACGTAATCTCCTGTGGTTAGAGGTACCTGCATACGTAAAAGAGATTAAATAGAAAATGAATCATAGTACACCTTTAGGAAATCAGTTCTATCTGCTATCACCTCTGCATTGTATTTATTGTTTCTCCTGCAATCTTACACTCTTGTCCAGTCAATAATCCTAACTTTTTTTTTCCCACTGTTTGAAGCATAAATGTGAAATGCCTAAGCACCAATTGCTCACTTATTGGTATGGTGCAGTGAAAGAGACACAATGAAAGCATTGGGAAGATTCTCACCAAAGTCACCTACTGTTCTGGATGATGATAGGCCTGGCATGAGAAAAACAAACACAACCAAGGTAGAAACTTATGTCTCTCCCAGTGATACAGCTGCTCCACTTAGCAATGGGCAGATTACTTTGTAACCAATTTGGCTGTACGCTTTGGGTCATTCTTCATTTGAAAGACCCGTTTAGATCCAAGGACCAATTTCTTGGCTGTTGAGATGTTGCTTCAATATTTCTACGTGATGTTATTTCTTCATGATGCCATCTTTTTAATAAAATGCACCAGCCTCTCCTACAGCTGACCAGCCCTACAACACGATGCTGCTACCCCCATTCTTCACAGTTGGGACGTTGTTCCCAGGCTAATAAGCGTCTCCCACTTTTTCATCAAAATGGAATAATGGTCATTATGTCCTAATTGTCCCACTGTAGTTTAAGCAAATCACAGGATATAAGTTCAAAAATAAAGGTCTTTATCCCTGTGTGCTTTCGCAAACCACAATCAGCATGTTTAAAAATGTTCAAGAACCGGGAAAGATGTAAAAGCTGCGAGTGAATATGGTATTTGAGCATCTTTTTGTACCACCACATTTTAAAAGATGTGGAGAAAAATCTTGCAGTTATTTATATTGTGTATATTTATGTAAGTTGCAGATATTGTTTCTTTTCATTAGAAGTTAAGAACCTAGCTGTACACTTTTTGCTTTAAATAATATTAGATCTCCATCACCATAAAAATATTTACCTATTAACACAGTAACAATGAACAACCTATGAGATGCTGTTTATTTTATAGAAAGCCATTGTTCACACTGAAAAATGGGTAACCTTTATTTTGGGCTCTTTGTGATTAATTGTTGCAGTTTGCTGAAAATTTTAGTCTGTGCCAGTGATGCAGCGATAGGATCCAATATTCTAAACTAATTATGGAAGCCCTGGAAAGGTCATGAAACTTTGTAACACATTATCCGTCTAAAATATTAATTTAGCATCTTTTAGGATATTAAAATTAGGCTATAGAATATATGACCAATTTCTAACATGTTTAATGTTTTTTGTTGTTGCTGTTTGTCTTTTATTCAATAATAACTGGTATTTTAGCAAGATGCAAACTAGTCCAAAACTAAATAAAAATGACATTTGCATAAAGGATGTTTTGACAAAAATTAGAAATATAGGAATTGTTTAGTTGTGACTATCATCGTGATGCATTCATAATTTTGGCTTAAATGAAAGTATTGGGAAACTGCAATGAAATTAGCCTGACAATGTGTCACACAGCTGCATTTTTCTTGGAATTGTGTTTAACCATTGTTTCTTAAACTATTTCCCTACAAGCTAACGACTTGACATTAGCTATGAAAGCAGGATATTTCTTTAGAAGTCAGAGCTCTTGCACTTTATTAGCACAGACACAAAAGTGGCTTTCCAGCTGAAAAGCCTGCAAAAATTGTGCTCTTTTGACTCCGCTGCTGAAAATTCATGGAGGAAATCCCAACGGGACCTTTCAAACTCCAAAGCTCGAGTCTGCATTCACCCTCAAGTCTGAAGAGCACAGAGTTACAACAGGCAGATCACAAAACAGGCATGGATCAACAGCAAGTGTTTCAGTTCCTTTTGAATGGTACTTTAATCCTTCTTGAAAAATCCATGCAGATATACACAAATGAAAAACCACATGAAGCTGCAGAAGGAGGTTTTGAGAAAACCATTTTCTTAGCCTGAATGATTTGAGAAAGAACACGTTACAAGTCCTGCAGCATACTGACAATCTTCAGCTTGAATGATGGTGTGAGGATGTGAGTAGCATCTAGACTGAGCATGATTGGCACTGCTGATAAAATATCATTTACAGGGAGCCTTCAAAATGTATCTGAAACGTTACACACAAAGGCTAAACTATATCAACAAACAACGTTAGTTGCACCAATGCACCATATGTTATCGTCAGGGTCGTTTTCACAGGCTTGAACTAAACATGTATTCAACATATCCTTCCTTGGGAACCATTCTTTTGTCTTTTCTCTTCCTCTACTTCAAATCGTCTAGTTTTCCTTCCCTCCTAAGAGCTACAGCAGCCAACTTAGCAGGGTGATAGAAAGGTTCTTTAAAATAAAGTAAATTTTATTGTTTTATGATATTTGAACTCATTTCAAACACTTAGTAGGGTTAGTATAACTCCACAAAGATAGGCTATCATAGGCTTTACATTAATAGTAGCCACACAAGCATGCCAACTAGAAAGAGACAAACGTACCCACAAGGAGAAGCAGCATTGTGACTTTAACACTTGATGCGTACATTGTTGCTGAGTCTTATAAAGGATCATAGAGGCAAACATGCTTTGCAAGAGCACCTTTGAAATTATTTGACTGGAAGGTGGTGCATGCAATCTGCACCAAAAATGATGTTGGTGGTGACCAGGTGCCTCGACGGTTGAGTTCCCTTGTTGACTCTAAATCTAGTTCGAAAGAGAACTGAAAGTGGAGGAGCACCCAAGTTGAAACAATAAAAACTCACAATTGTACAGTTAACATTAATAATTTTATCAGCTTGTGTACACATACAATGACTTGTGATCTTCTTGGAGGGTCTTGTTGGCACGGCAAGTTTCAACTGTAAGACATGATGATGTGCAAATATGCAATTTTTAAGGAAAGAAACAGTTATCTCCCTAGCAGTTCAAAATATGTCTTCCCTCGAGACGTTGTGTAGAAAAGTGAAGACCAACTGTGTGACCCTCTTGTGGCTGTGAATGCAACTGCCACTGTTCCTTAATTTGGTTGAAACAAGTTCAATGTATCTTGTATAAATAATTAACATTTAATTAATTATTTATACAAAATTATTCATACACGTTCTCCATGTCTAAAGGGAGAACGTGGGAATGACTGCTTTCTTTGCCATCTAATTTAGTTGGGAATTATAATTGCACAAAGCATGCCTTATAAGCTAGACGTGTGATATAAAAAGAGTTGTTCCAATACTCGCTGTAGGACTTGTGTTCTACAGAATGTAAAAACGGTAGGAAACATAATTTTAGACACATATATTCACACTGCAATGTCTTTGATCTGTTGCCCTTCCAGACATAAGAGGAGCTTTTTGCTATAGAGCCTCTTTCTTCGTGGATCATTACAATTTCTAATAAGGCATCTTCAAGCAAAAGATTCACAGAAGTCATGCAATATATTTAGAATTTACTGCTATTTATGTAGATTACCTGCACATATTGGAAACTCTTTGGAACATTGTGCATATGTGCACAAAACTCAAATTGATATTTGTATGATAACCTTCTTTAACTCCTTACATGTTGCCCAAAAAACACTGAGATACAAGTCGATGGGTCCCAAAGGACATATGTGTCCTCATGACAGTTTTAACCTGAAAGCCGTCTTATGACATTTTTTTCCTCTTTTCGCAACATGTCTCACCTTGCCAGACTGAGATTAACCTACTGCTCTCGCAGGTGTGGATTACACCAAAAAAGAAGTATCTACATTATTGTGTTCAAACCTTTGACTAGACAGCAGTTCAATGTTAGTGAGAAAGTGAGCATATATTACCTTTTAATAATATGTTTACAAGGGTGCTGAAACTATCAGCTTTTACCTACTACTAGCTACTGACACAGAGAGAGATCTTTATTTGGTTTGAGACGGTGATGATGGTGAAGAAATATAATGGATCTTCTTGAATTACAGCCTGTATTGATTAGGAATAGACACTATCACATTATGGCAGAATGAGAATGTAGTGGAGAGTATTTAACGTTTCAGTTAACTGACATCATGGCTTTTTAGCAATCTTAAGTTTCCACTAGTTGAAAGTTATAGCTAAGTAACTACTTGTACATAATACTGTTGGTGAATAGTCCTAATTTTTAGTAATTATGCCTAAACAAAATCCTTATTGCTGTAGCTTTCCTATAAGGGCAACATTTATCTATAATGTATATCATGTATTAACATTTTCTTTTCTTGGCCCCTTAAAGCCATTCCTGATTAAGTTTTATACTAGGATGCATTTTCCTGTTGAAATAGACCACAGCCATTAGCAAGCATCATGTGATGCTTTTTTTGTTTGTTTTTTGCAAATGAATTAAGTAAGATGTATTTATCTTCTTTATTTTAGTTCCTTAGGAAGGAATGGTGCTATGCAAATAAACTCATTGGCTGACCAAATGGATAGTCTCAATAGGTTTGAGTGATTCTTACTCCTAGTTTGTATTATTATTATTAGGCCCGAGCAGCTAAGCGCTGCGAAGGCCTATTGTAATCGTGCTGTTTATTATTATTATTATTATTATTATTGCAATTTAACAAGGCAGCAGTGAAAAATGCAGTAAATACATTGCTGATAAATAATAAGAGCAAATTAAAGTAGGTTTTTCTTTTTAAACTTTTAGCTCACAGGTCAAAGTGAAAATTCAACAAATCCAAAGTACCACAAAGCTTTAAAGAAAAAAAAAATCAACTCAAAAGGTTTTATCATTAAGTGTAAATGCAGGCTGAAAGCTGAATCTAACGGCTAGTCTGAGAGTGGTCTGCTTGGTTTTCCCCTATTCTTCCACCGCCCCAGCTTGCCCCACCCTTACTTAAAAATCCTATGAATTTCACATTTGAAAACTACATGTGAAAATAATATACCACCAGTAAGACTCCCGTGTAGTACATACAAATTTAACCATTGAAATTATGTGTGTCACATAGAAAAGCAAATGAAAATGTCTCATATAGATTTCGGATATTTCCAGATAGGATGCACATGCGATCACAATTTAACCACATTTTAAAGAACAAAATCGTTTAAATAGGAACTATATGTGAACATGTGAAATTCATGGAACTTTTCTGTTGGG
This sequence comes from Micropoecilia bifurca, assembly GCA_903067075.1. NCBI lineage: Eukaryota > Metazoa > Chordata > Actinopteri > Cyprinodontiformes > Poeciliidae > Micropoecilia > Micropoecilia bifurca. The sequence goes on from CAEGAF010129923.1 coordinate 8,141, forward strand.
GCACGGGGCTCCAAGGACAGAGATCCTTTTCTCACTCATGGACAAGACTTAAGTGTCGAGAGATGAGCTCATCACTCATGTTGAGCTGCAGAGCCACGGGACGACGACATCGGAGCCAGAGCTAAATTTAAGTAATCAAAGCATATTTAAACATTTTCACAAGAGTTTCTTTACTGACATATTGGTGTGGTTTAAGTGAAAACAATTTTATAGTTTGTCACACTGCCTTATTTTTCAATTTGTTGCTCTTTCAGAAGGCTCTTTGCACAAAGGGTATCACTGCCTCCTGATTCCATTTCCCATACAAGAAGTCACCATTTTCTAAACAAATACCCACCAAATACAAACATTACAATTCAAAGCTTGATAAAAGATTCAAAGTTTGTTTTGCTAATAGATGTAGGGGAAAAAGACTGTTGAGTAGATTAACAAAATAAGAGCAAAAGCCAGTCTTTGACAGTGCTCTGTGCTTTCTTCCAGATGCACAGTTCAGTACACCTCAGGCAGCTGAAGAATGGAGAGTAGATTTTGCTATAAAAAGGTCAAGCCAATTACAAGCCTTGCTGAAAGCAAATTGCTCCACTATCAGGAAGTTTCCATCTAAATGTTAAAGGTTTAAGAGTATGTTTTGGAAATCCCATCTTATAAATGACACCACTATTCTGTGGCTCACGCTCAGCCTCCCAGTATTGTGTTGTTTTTTTTCCCATGTGGTATGAAAAAGCCTCAAAGGGTGAGAGACGGTTGATAGGTGATGATGAGACGGGAGGTCTGAAGGGGGGAATCAGAGTAACTGACATTCCTTTGCTAGTAGTTTTACAACCAAAATGATGTGACAGATGGCTACACTAAATGAGCAGGGTTGCTCACTTCTATGTTCATACAAAATCAACACTTTGTAGAGTTGCTTTGTGTGCAGTGGAGATTCACCCTCTGCAGTAAATGCTCTCATACAGCCGACAACCTGATAGTAAATTCATTTTAACAAAGTATGAAAACACAGGCATGGGTTTTACTTCAATGACTACTTTGCAGACGTGTCTAAGCTGCTGGACTTAATCAGTTTTTGCACTCAAAAATTTGATAAGTCATAACTGCACAAAGCCAAGTGAAACCCAACCAGTGGTATCATGTTTTTTTTTTATTCTTTTATCATACATCCACTCACCTGAACAGATTATCTCCAATCTATAGGTTGTGAGGTGGATTTCCATGGAAAGTAATATCTGAAAATATTTGAGGTTTGAGGAGCGATGCCCCTTAAAGCCATTCCTGATTAAGTTTTATACTAGGATGCATTTTCCTGTTGAAATAGACCACAGCCATTAGCAAATATTGTTTCCACTAAAAAGTGCACATGGTCTGCAACATGTTTAAAAGTTACATTCCAAATGGATGACAGGACAAAGGTTTCCCAGCAAAACACAGTCCAAAGCATCACACAGCCCCAGTCAGGCTGCGTACTTCCTATAGTGGATTGTCGTCCTATGTATTTCTGAGGTAAGCAGTTCAAAAGCAGCCCACCATTCATGTGATGGAAAAGAAAATGGGATTTATCACGCCAGCTTACATTTTTCTATTGCTCCATGCCCCAGTTCTAATGTTCACATGCCCTCAGCTGGGGTTTTCTGGTGGAGGGCAGAGGTGGGAATGAGCACCCTAATTGGTCATGCAGCCTCACACTTGACAAACTGCTTGGAGTGTGTATTTTGACACCTTTCTGTCTAGCATTGGCTTCTTCAGCAATTTAAACTACAACAGCTCAGGCCACACTTCACTCACCATGTGCATCGGTGAGCATTATGAAAACCCACAATCCTGTTGATCATTGTTTCTACTTCCAGACACTTTAATAAGTGCTGTTACTGCAGATCATAAATTCCCCACAAGAGCTCAGGTTTTGAAGATGATCTTTACCCAGTCATCTTGCTAATACAATAGCGATCTTGTCAAACTTTTTCAAATCTCAATACTGGCCCGGTTATCTTGGGGCTTCTCTCATGCAAACCTTATGGACTGAAATGTTCACACATAATCAATTCAATCAATACTAGCAATATAATTATCTTGTCACTGCTCATATTGATATGCCTTGCTGGTGCAGATTTTTTTTGGTTGAGTTATACTAGCATTACAACAGATTTACATCGGGGTCATCTACTCTGAAATGTGGATGACCCCCAACTTCGGTACTACACTGGAATGCTTGTATGCATGTCCAGATGCATACTGGGTCGATGCAGAAGATACATTAATTATGATTTTAATCATCTCTTATATTGACCTTTTGCATGTGACGTCACATTCTTCAGAGAGCAGCAAACTCTGCCATGACGGATGTCAAAACAAACAAACTATGCACCTCGGTATAGCTTGTCAAAAAACGGACAGTGGCTGGCCTAATACTGTTTTAATTGGTTGGATACACGATAATAAGGGTCATATTATTAAGGGTTGGTCTGTGCAGCATTTGGCTGCACAGACCAACAAGAATGCAAACCAACTTGCTTCTAAATGTTTTGTATGCTTTTAAGTCTGCCCCTGTGTGAGGAGAAATGTTATTTATGACATACTGGTGTAAGTCATGTGGCATGAATTCAGGCAAAGCCTGGGATTTCAACAAATACAAATCAACAAATACATCAGAAAAGAGAACATATTGGTTGATTTCTAAGCTAGATTTACAATGAGGACTAAAAGTAGTTAGAATGATGATATTTATGAATTTTTATGAATTAAATTGTATCAGTTGGTGTACAAAGTTATTAAGCCAGGCCTAAAGAAGTTGCACATCAAAAGTCATCATGTGTTGCTTGTTGTGATAAAGTACCCATCTGATGTCCTTGCATTTAAGTAACACAGTGCTGTATTTGTGGGAGGACATACAGTACATTTTCACAACGTAGCTAAAAGTAACAGATGGAAATGATATAAAGGGGCCATAGATTTAAAGCAGCAGAAGTATATGCCCTCCTTTTCACCTTGCTATTGGACAATTTTTATCAAAATGAACTGTCAAAAAATGTAGCCAGGGATACAGAGAAGCAAAGGAAGCATGGATGGATACATGTAAAGAACTGGTAACTAAGGAAGTGAGCTGAGAGTGAAATATTAAACAGCTTTGGTTTCAGGAATTAGCTAAAAATGTTTATATTTTACCCATGAATTATCAGGAATGTTACTTGGTAGGAGTTTAGTTGAGGAATTGCTTAGTGACTGTACAGCATAACTAATTGCTAATCAACAAATGGAAGAGAGACTTCAAGAGCTCTCCTAAAACCAATGCTACAACTCATTACGTTTCATTAGGTGACACACCATACTGATTTAATACATAAATGCAAAACTCAAGTCTTACTTAGCCAAGAGTTTCTAATGTAATTTGTGTTTAAAATTAATCACATTTATACTGATCAATAGTAATACTAAGAGAAAAGTCACAGATGCTTGGAGAATAGAAACGCTTTATGGAAACATATTTTGTGACTAGAAAGCCCGATCCATATTTGTACATTTTCCCATTCCTAGGATTGTAGCACTCTGTCTGACACAAATGGGTGTGTGTGAATGCTAAAATGACCAAAACTCTTAAGTGGCAAAGAAGGTTCATGAAGTCAAGAGAAAAAAGAAACAGAAGATCACACAGATTCAGATTAAGGTACAGCACACAAACAATTTGCTATGACCCATTAATTGTTTTGATTGACACGAGGCATGTTTGAAAAAAAAAAAAAAAGGTAGACTGTTTGGCAGAAGGTTATTTTACTGTGTTATTCCAACAAACAGTAGAGTTGTGCTTTTGATTCTGGATCATGCTTGCCTCCTGCTGTGACAACAGATTAGAACTACAGGAGCTAAGAGAACAAAGAGATGTATTCAGAGGAAAACGGTTACCACGGTGAAAATACGTTCTGTGCTTTTTCTCAAATTATTTTAAAAGTGTAGATAAGGGTGATTTAAAAAATAAAATAAAATCTTATTAGCCAAAAATCAAATATCAATAAAAACGTATTCTAGGAAGATAATTTCCATTCTGATTTTTCAAAATTTCTAATTAGGAAGTGATATGCTGTAAGCTTGAAGTTCCCATTGGGATAGTGTGATAGGTGTGTCTAAAAGTGTTCACATGCACTTTGAGGCAAAACTATCACCATGCCATCTGTAGTCTCTCCACAGGAACATAACCAGCACTATTTATTGCACATATGATTACTGGTTGGTGTTTTCTTTCTTTTTTTCTTTTATGAGCCATCTGCTCAGGAGAGGTGACAAGGGATTTGTGAAACAGAATACTGTAGCATATTGATTCTCTACTTTAACACAATGAAATCCGTTCTTGGCCCCGGAATGTATTTTAATTGTGTGACGTAAATCTGAAAAATCTAGGCCGGTTTTCTCCATCCCATACATAGACACAGACAGAAATGTTGTGCTGGTAAATAATGTTTTGAATTATTTGACTTTCAAATTGTTTGTTGGGGTTTTTTATGCTTAAATGTTTCTAGTGGTTCACTTTTACAAACATACATTTTTTTGTTTTTTTTCCATATTTCAATCTGGAGAAACTCACACAGAGAAAAAAAACCATCAGTTAGAAGGATTTATTAGACTGAGGTCTTTAGTGGCGCTCGGGGCCCGGCTGAAGACGTTCGTGCTGAGCATCATCAAGCGATTTGATGATCGGCTCGGGCTGGAGCTCAGGTCTTCTCTCCCGGGTCCGGACACTGGTGGTGGAGAAGAACCTAGGAAGGAGGGAACATGGAGGTGCTCGTCCGGATGGAGGTGGAGATGGGGAGGAGGTGGGTCGAAGCGTGGCTGAAAGGCTGGAGAGCCCATCTTTGTTGGTGCTTTTGAAGGAACTCTTGTGAGGTGATTGGCTTGAGTAGCTGCACTCTGGTGCTTGTTGATTGAAGCGTGGGCGTGGTAAAAGAAGAGACCGGCGAGTTGATTGGAGTCTTCCCAGCTTGAATTTACGCTTTAAAACTTCCATTTGTTAACACTGTCACTATGTTGTGACGGCATAATATGAGACAGATAATCTACTACTATTGCTGCCTGAATAAATGAACTGCTTCTGGCCAAAAACAACCAATCAGAGCCAAACAGAATGGCTTAGCGCTGTCAATCACGCTTGTGTACACGTTGAGAAACAACTTGTCGCTCCTGGAAAACGTTTTATCTGCCATTGTTGGTGGCCATGTTAGCTAGACTGGCCAGGTTATGTTGCAGTGAACTTGACAAGAAGCTTTTAGTAGGTTCTGATTGGTTGTTTTTGGCTGAGTGGTGTATTTTTGCAGTTAGCATTGAGAGAATGCAGAGGAACTCAAAAAAAGATGTGTGTGAATTTGCCACACGTAGGAGTGGCAAATGGAGTTTAAAATATCTGTACATTAAAAACAATAATACCAACTCAGCCAAAAAATTATACTAGAAAATATACAACATCCTGCTAGTGATTTCTTGGTGTTTCATCCACATCTTTGTCTGAGAACGTTTTGTCTTTTATTGGCATCTGATCTAAATCAAACCATGAAGCCATCTCTTCAAGCAGGTGTCTTCCACTAGGATTTGAAAACAGCAGATTTCAAACCACTACTGGAAAAGAACAATATGGACAGGCTGTTATTGGAAAATTTTTCAACAATCAAAACAGGATTATTGAAAAAGCTGTGTTTCAAAAGTTAACTGCTTCAAAATAATGACCAACTGCTTCTTTTTAGTACAATTTTTGAGCTCATGCCTGTACTGCTCATATCAAAGTTTTCAACGTATGCATAATGTCTAGTGACATTATGCAAATGTTCAGTGACCATAGAGGGTCACCGAACCACAGGATGTGGTTCTACCACCCCTGTGACAGAACCAGGGGTGGTACTTTTGGAGCTCAGTGCAGCAATTAATTAATTACTGTTAATAGTGCATGGGGATGGAAACAGCTAATCAATAGTCAAGGAATCTAAAACAAAATAAAATGCTGCTAGGCTTGAATTTAAAGAGAACCCTGGTAAATGTAGATCCAGATGGATCTGGTGACACAGTCTGGGTTCCGCAACAAATAAAATGTTTACATTTAGTTTGTGGATGCTTACAAAAGAACTAAGATGTTTACCACAAACATTTAAAATCAATTAAACAGAAATAAAGGGTAGGGCCAGTCAACTAAGAGTCTTAAAAACAGTTTCAGTTTAAAATCCATTTTAAAACAGATTTGTAGCTAGTGGAGGAAGGATACATGAGGTTGATTTGCTTTCATTTGAATGTGTCAGGTAAAAGATGTGCAGCTGCATTGTGGACAATAATTTTGGATGCCAATAAAGAGCACCACAGTAATCAGTTCTTGAGTTGACAAAAGCATGCAAAGCTCTAAGAAAGTTTGAACTTAAGCTAAACGAAGAACAATCTGGTAAAAATTTGGTTCCTAGACAACTTGTAAGTCAAAGACTTTGCCAAAAAATTACACCCATATTTGTTACAGTGACACAAAATGTAAAAATGTATTTACATTTACTTTTGAACTTAAAACAGTGAATACATTATAAAGCCTTAGAAAGGGGAGCAAAATTGTTTCAGTTTAATCGGGTATTATTGTTCTGTGCGCACCATCTCATGGGTTTGGAGTCTCTGTAATCTGAGCACAAGATGACTGAAATTGAGAGAACAAAAAAGCAGGATTAAGTTGAAGCTACAATGTGACCACAGAACTGTTTACACTTCCCTGCACAGCTGTCACATTGTTTTTTTCGGTTGTTTTTCTTTGTGATTATAGATGGCCAGAGAAGGCAAAAATGCTTGCAAGATGTCATGAGAAGTTGCACTAAATTTCCCACTGTGGTACTGATCAGCATAAACACAAGATCAGCAGTGCCACTCTCAAATGCTCATTTGGCAGAAGCCTTGAAGTTTTGGCCGAAGATCAAAGGCTTACTTTGTACTTGTCTTCTTTGACTTAATCTGTTCCTGGATATAAAGAATGACTGGGAAGGGAAATGATGAACACTTGATAGCAATTTGGATTATGTGTCAAGAACCTACTGTATTTTTCTGTGGGTGATGTACAGTGTTTGCTTTCACAGAATATGCCCAAAAAGATGTCCTGCTTCCAAAAGACCATCTAAGACAAAAGATCGACATCTTTGTAGAATTTGTCCAAGGCTTTTTGTATGGACGTTTGGGAGTGTTTGTTCGCTGATGAAAATGTAAGACCATTCAAACAGGCAGCATCCGCAATTATTAGGCAAGTGAGGATTCACTGATGTTAATGTTCAAACAGCTTGGAGTTGGAAAATATACATCATATTTTCCAACTCCAAGCTGTTTGAACATTAATTCTTATTAGATGACACTATATCAGGTCATTTTTATTTGTGTAATGACAGAAGGTGTAGCCTCGGGAGATCAACACCCTATGTCAAGGTGTGCATAAATATTAGAACATTTCTCCCAGTAGTGAAACGGGAATGTCAGTGCATTTCAAGAAGACCATATTTTTTCTCCAGGACAATGCTCCATTGAATGCATCAAAACACATGCACTTAGTGGCTAATTAGCAACAGCCTGAAATAGGGAATTATATGTCCATGTTTCGTCACCTAACCTAAACCTTTTGAAGCCTTGTAGACCCATCCCACATGGGAAATTTGCATCGAAATAAAACTGAAATTGAAGTTTAGCCATATTGGTCAATGACCAGTGCATAACCCAGTAGCAGCACCCATCTTTCATGCAGTGTTTTGCTTCACACCAGCTGTGCCCCACATCATTCCAATGCAAAATACACTGCAATTGTCTTTGCACTGTAAAAGTTTTGCATCGTCATTCAGAATGCATGCAGCAAGCACTTTTTTTTTCTCCGACTCAAGGCCTAAACAGGTATCCATAACGTGGATAAGAAGTGCCTTTAAATGCACCCGTGATCTCCGCATGTCCTGCTTGGTTTCATTATACAATTACCCACAAGCCCAAACCTCATGTGCCAAGTTCAATTACATGTCACTCGGTCCAATAAATGATTCCAAATCCTTTGATGTGTCAGACTGAGCAAGCACAAGTGCAGGCAGCTCACTGAAGTCATAAGTCATGCACACCATTAGCTGATAAGTATTAGCTGACTCCTACAATCACCACTCACTTTCAAGCAAGTCAGTACAAGAGCCCTAATAATCTAACAAGCTGATGCTCTCACTCCTCTGATCGTTTGTGCTGCCTACTTGTTGGCTGTTTTGCCACTTACACTTCCTCCTGCTAGAGGACTCTGGATTTATGACAGCAACACCTCCTGCTCAGCCGCCATGTTATAGAACCCGAAAGATCATATCCCTGATTATGTATATCAAACAATTTAATCATGTGAATGCTCCCACAAAGTTCTAATTTTGTATTCATGCACACAAAAACAGAAACAAACATCATTGTGTGATGCTAGGATGCATCTGTATAAGCTTTCATTTCTTTTCCACAGTAACTGGTTATCCATTTGGTTGCTCTAAAATTTATCTTGCTGCTCAAAAAGCAAGATGATCCTAAAACTTTGCCTTCTTTACCCTCTAGGTGTAAACATCTCACATGACCTTTTCAAGCACCCACACCAGTGTTGACCTGTGTTTACTAAAACATTTGCAAATACATTTCTGACTTTTGACCCTGCCCAAGAAAAGACATCTGATCAACATCAAAGGGAATTTTCATCACCTCTTACTAATCTGTACACTGCTTTCTTTTGTATGTTTAAGTTGCATTCATGCATGTTTTTTTAATAAACAGATTTTTTCCAGTACATGTATTTACAACAGCTTCAAAAATAGTTTTTTTTTTTTTTACACTGGTTGGTACAGTGCTACAGAGCTAATAAATATCGATGCAACCCTATCTTTCAATCTGCCACATCTGCTGCCTGAACTGATGGGTTAATGAGGGGCACACATGTCCTGTCCTATTTCCTGCAATCAGCTCTCTCAGACATTTTGACAGGAGGCAATTATGGACAAAAAAACCCAGCAGGCTGCAAAATTGCTTGGACACATACACAGAAATGTGTCTATTCAGAGGGTCAAAACTGCATTAGAGGTGAGTCTTGGAGCAGCTGATTGGCATACAGTTTGGAATTAAGTTTGACATGTAATGACATTGCACAAGATCACTTTTACTCATCAAGAGTCAACCTCACCATAAAAACAGAGCCATAAATAGACATTTATTACTTTCTTTGTAAAAAAAATAAAGTAACAAATCTGAGTCAGCTTATTGTTCTCGACTGAAACAAGGTAACTCGCCCTCTGTGTGTGTTCGTAAGTGATGCTAGAATGCAGAGAAGATGGATACATGGATTGGGGCCTAATCTGTGGTAATGCACTGAAAAAGGAGCCAAAGAAAATCTGTCAAAATCCTAACCCTCACCTGGAAACATTTATAATGAGCTTTCTCCTCAAGGTTGGGAATATTAGCTTCATTAATAGAGTGATGAGTCATCTGAAGGGAAATCTAAAAAGAGCACTTGTTTTTCCACACTGAAAAAAGTCAATTGACATGGTTCAAGCATCTGACGAGAATTTCTTCTTGACAACTTTCCGTGTAGGAACCAGGAAATCCCTCTGGTCTGGGAACACATTGGATTCCTCCTGAAAATCCTATACCAGTATCCTATAAAAGCTTTTTTATGTTTTAGAACAGGGGTGCCAAGGTCGGTCCTGGAGGGCCGGTATCCTGCATGTTTTGGTTCTGTCCCTGGTTTAGCGCACCTGGATCAAATGATGGCTCATTAGAAGGCCTAAGAGGAACATTGACATGCTGAAAAGGTTGTTTCTACCACCAGGGAGAGAATGAAACATGCAGGATGCTGGGCCACTAGGACCGACTTTGGACACCCCTGTTTTAGAAGATGCTTGCACTGCAACAAATTTATCATACACATGTAAACACCTTTTCTTAGTTATAAATCAAGTACTCCTTTAAATTAAAATCATGACCATCTTCATCTGCTTATCCAGAGTCGGGTCGTGGGGGGAGCAGTCTAAGTAAAGAGGCCCAGACGTCCCTCTCCTCAGCTCTGGGGGAATCCTGTGGGAATAAATATTAAAGTTTTGAGCAAATATCTTTCTAACACTTTTTAAAAAGACCTTGACTAATTCATGTATGCGTTGTTTGTGAGGATACACTGATTACATACCTTCAAACCCAACTAATCTCCCCTTCCACCTGGGGCAATCTATTTTGACTGACAGTGTGTGTTCAGTGGTTACAACCCAAACATTCAATCTCGGTGTTGAGGCCCCACAAGGGATTTCGTTTCCTACCATTAAGACAGCTAGGGACTAAACCCTGTGATTACAGGTATAGCGCTGGTTAAAGTTCAGCTTGGCAGGATCTTTCTCTCTGGTGAGTCAGACGCATTAGCGTCCTGGACACTGAAGATGATTTGCATGCATTGTCAGGCCTTTAAAAACATCCTGCTAAGCACTTGAACAGCTTGCTTCTTCTGGGGCCCAGAGACCTCACTCCTCCTTGCTGTCAGATTTGCGTTCCCACAATCCTAAACATGCTGTTGCTGTGTGTAGGTTACATCTCATCTAAAGCAAGAAGGACTTTGGAAGTAATTTGTTTTGTTTTATCTCATTGAACAGCCTCATTTGGGTATTTAAAAGCCTTCCCACAAAATACTATGTATTATTGACCTTTACAAGATGTCCCAGCTAAAATTTACACCCAGGTTTTACACCACCTTATCTGGCATTAAACTATGTTAATAAATCCCAGTTTAATGGTTTTTCAAAGACCAGGGGAAATGTATTACATTTCTTTTCCAGTTTTCTTTTTGAAGTTGAACAGAAACAGAATACAGGTTGTTTTTGACCCATGATACATAATACTTAAAATATATATTTGCTATTCACTGTTGCAATACAAGTCAGAAAAAAATCCATAACTACTATGAACTCTTTCTACAAATTCATTATTTACTTTCAAAAACAAAAGGTTAATGCAAACCTCCATCACCAACAAAAAACTAGATAAACCTGGCAAGGATGCAAATGGTTTCTGTCATTTGCATTAAATCCTTTTTTGTAGTACCACTTTCCATGTTTGTCATTTTATTGGCAACCTTTTCTGTTGTTGGAGGTAGTAAGAGCTGTAAAGTTGCTAAAATCTGGGATACGTAGAAAGTCGTATCTAAAGCTAGAGTTAATTTTCCACTGCCATGCTCGCCTTCAACCTTACTTAAACGTGATCATTTTCCTACACTTCCTTGGTGCCTTCTTCTCATCATTAGACATGTCTCTACCCAAGAAGCTGCAATCAGAAATTTGTACCATGTTTTTTTTTTCTCCTTCCAAAACGTCGCCAACTTGTTTGCATCAAATAAAGTCAATATGCTAGCTAAGGTTTGGGAGCAGGATAAGACATCCTCTAATCACTTATAATCTATATAAACTCAATTCACCTGGGATTGAGTCCAGTGAAACTCAGCTCAATTTGTCCCTCTTCAGTTGGGCCAAACACCTCAGTGGTTGAACCCCACAAAAGTTTACCTTCAGTAACAATTAAATAACACTTTTTTGAGGTTTTGTTAAACAGCAGAAATTATGCTTAACTTGTGGCATCAACAATTATTAGATTATCTTTTAATTAGATGTACAGGTTTGTCGAAACACTTAACTGTTTTAATAAATCATGCTTCTTCTATATGGAGCCATTTTTTTATGCTTACAGCTATTGTGTTACTCTGAGTTATATTTCTTATCAGGAGCAACAGAAGCATAAAAAATAGGCAATACCTGCAACAATTTGGCAACAGTTCAGGAGAACAACACTGCATACATTTGAATAACTTTGTCATGCCTTAGTAAGCACAAATTAAGTATGTTTTGTAGCAAATTCCAGGACAAGAACAGGATTTGTAGATGTTGGGAAAACAGATCTTGATTTGTCCTGTCTGCAGTTTGCTGCTACTTCCGTTTTCTTTTTTTTGTCATTATTTTTTTCAGCCCTTCAGAACTTACAGATTTTTTAAAAAAGAAAGATAATACATTATGTTGTTTCACACATGTTGATTTTTGTCAAGAGAAAAAAAAACTAATTTGTCAGATGTTTGGAAAATAAATGGAGGACCACTTGCCTCCTTTTTTCCTTTTGGTTACTGCTGAATCTACTCAACATTTCACACAGTCATGACATCTTATTGCCCAACAGTGTCCCAGTGACCTGCAGCCTGATTGTACACTAAGGCCAGTTTAATGGGAAACATTTTGATTTGATATAGGAGGCCAAAAACAGATGTATTTTTAAGCACAATTAGGGCACAGAAGGGGATATTTTATGGATCATCTCACATCGAACTGTCTGCTGTGAACCTCAAAGACCAGAAGTCTTTGCAAAAAAGAAAAAGAAAATGCCTAAAACTGATGTTGGAAATATCTCTAAATACAGGATTAAGTCAAATGTACGGTATGCCCCATTACATTTACACAGTTATTCCTTTATTTTGTCATTTAGGGTTGGGGTTAGGTGAAGTCTAAGTAAAAAACAAAGTAAAATATAAAAAGCTTATATAGATGAAAATCTCATTTTGTCATTATAATGTGGATGTTACAAAATTTTAAATCTGTCACCATTTTTTAACAAGACTATCAAACTGAATTAGTTCCATTTGAGACAAAAATGCTTCTTTGAAACCATCACCAAGGTTTTTAGGTGATAGAGGTCAGACAGTTTTGTAACCAGAAGGTTATTCTATCACTAAGTAGCTTTTCTACTCAACTTCAACTCATGAGCAAGTTTTATAAAGTATCTTAGCTGTGACTTTTTGCTCTACTTTTTTTACTGTCTTGAAACGATTCTCTCATCTAGGGGGAACAAAAAATATCTGTTATGACAGTAAAATGAACCCTACCATAGTTCCAGATTTAGTTTTTCTAAATCTGGAGTTACGGTCACTTAAAGTAAAATAATGCTATTCTTATTCCATTCCTGAATGCTCTTGCACATTTGTTTGCTTCAGTGAATGTGTCTGTAAAACAGCCCCTTTTAATACATCTAGACATCTGTTTAATTCAACTGCTTGTCATATTGAATAAAATCCTCCTCAGATAAAATGAACATGGCACATTTAAAGGGATTACTTCACCTTTATGTGTCGGGTCACTGAGTGCTGACCTTTAAGAACTTTACAACAGCCACAGTAAAATGCAGTTTTATACTACGGCAATATTTATTCATATGAAAACGGTTTCATTTATTTAATACAAATATGATCACTGAGATGTCAAAAAAACCTGGTGTTACCATCATCTCAGCAACTCTGAACAATCTTTTTAAGTGGTCACAATAATTTTTCAAAACAAAGTATAGGATCTTTGCATTTTGGTGAAAAGTACAGATTTGTTTCATTTGTGTCTCACAACGAGGAATGTTGTGTACAGGTCCTTGCAGAAGTGAGGATACCACATCCGCTATTTTACATTATGTCGCTTTACATACACAATCTACAATGTATTTGAGACATGACATTATGTGATTGACCAACACAAAGTTGTGCATAAACAAAAAGTGGAAGTATAAATATTTCTTTCCCGATGTTTTTATAACTAAAAACCTTGAGAGTTTGGCAAACAATTGAATTCAGTCTTTGTTTTACTTTAACACCAAGTATTGCAAAGAAAGACTGTTGATATTTTAACTCTGATGTTGTTTTGTCTATGTTAATTTTGGCATGATTTTCCTTTTTTTCGATGCAGTTTTGTCCAAAGCCCAAAGGTCATTTTCGGTAACACTTTATTTGAAGGGGGTGAATAAGACTGACATGACACTGTCATAAACATGACATAACATCTGTCATGAACATCAATAAGCCTTCATGAATATTTATCACTGTTGTCATAAAGCGTAATTTGGTAAATTATGACACTTTTAACACAAAGTTGACATTATTCAAAATGTCTTTGTTATGACAACTTGACATTAACGAAGAAATCATTGCTGTTTAAACTTTACCTTTAATAACATAAAGATACCTAATTTTTTAAAGTGCAATCAGTAATACTTTTATAACAAATTTAGATCAGTAAATTGGCTCCACACAATTCAGCTTCTACTTTTCGTCATTATGTCAATCGGTTGCCCTCATTTTTTGTTTTCTGGTCGTATAAAGTACTTTTAGTGCTTTTTTTAAAATTACAATACATTGATGTCAGAAAATGCTGGGCCCCATGAAAATGCCTGATATTTTCAAGGCCTAAAGGAAAAGAGAAAATGGTTTAGTTGTATTGGTTGCCTGGTAACTGGGGTCATGACTTTTTTTTTTTATATGGTATATCTATCTGTTCACATTGATGTCCCTGAGCTGTACACTAGCTAAGATACTTCAGTTAAATCTGTCTATCCTTGTGCACATATCAACAAAAAACATTTTAGTATTACAGTCTCCCTACGGAAGAGTAGGAGCTGCAAGTGGAAGAGATACGTGTGCTGAATGACAGACTTATATTTCACCTGCAAGCACTGGCTGTCAGTGTCTCAACTTCACTATAAAAAGTGACAGAGCAGTTACTCATATCATGGACACAATGTTCTGCATGCTCAAAAATGGAGGTAAAGACCTTAATAAGAAAGTCACTGTGGAAATATAATGTTTGATATAATCTGTTTTTGGTTGTTTATCACTATATATATAAATATTTGGTAAAAGTTTAACTATATAATCTGAATCGGAACAAATTTGCTGTTTCCTTTCTTTGTGTCATTTATAGCAACTTCATGTCTTTAGATGATGCGTTAATATCCATGATATTGTGGAAATAAAGGAAGTCAACCTTATCTTTTTTTTTCTTTATGAAAAAGGTTTGGCTTTTTATTGTCCTGAAACCAAAATCACAGCTTGTCATGCAAAATTGGTAAGTGGGCAAGTCAGTATTAGAAAAAAAGAATATTGTTGATTTTTGCAAACCTTTTAAAATGACTTTGATTAGTAATGAGTATGACAAGTGTATATTCTCCATCACCAACTGAACTAAACCAGGCATCAAAGTACTTCATGGCTTCATACTTCATTATTTAATATTACAAAGAATGGTACTAGATTTCTCAAGGATTTTAACAATCAAAGGTGATGTACTCAACAAGTAGTAAAATATTTATCATGGTGCTGGGGAATAGAACACATCAAGTATAAGTGACACCATCAAAATATCTTTGGGAATATTCAGCTTTAAATTATTAGCATGTCTTTCTTAGGGGACTGATGCACTGGTAACTGTGCCATGATCTTCTGAGCCTCATGAGGATGAACACATATTATTTGTGCTGTAAAACATATGCACCGTGATTCTGGCTTCTGAAAAATGAGGAAATATATAGAGAAAGCTTTAAGTGACAATATAAGAATCTGCTAATTCTGCTCTTTACACTTCCCGATTTAAAGCCCTGCGTGATGCAGCTTGACTCAGACACATTTTTTTTTCATTTATTTATTTTGACTGTCTGGTGCAAAGTGAATGCTTGTATTTTAATCAGCCCATCTGATGGCCTCTGTTCCACTCATATTATTCATGCATATAAGTAAGGCTGTGTTATCCAACTCCACAACAAGCTTTTTTAAAAACCTTCCTTCCCTCCAAACTCTAATTTCCAAACTGTATCACACCTAATCACTGGTAATACTGAATTCCAACAGGTTGAACCAATGTGCGAAAGGATTTGTTTTGAGAGCAAAAAACCTCGAATTTTTTTTTCATGATTTCATGAAACAGTTTGACATTTCATGAGCCAAGAAAATATAAACCTATTTTACTTAGGTGTAAGTCATGTCAGTGTAAAGTCACTGTGTATTGTTGCACATTATATTCCCCTTTTTTTTTTTTACATGTTTCAGCATAAACTATTATATTGCCTCCTTGTGAATTAATGGACCAGAAACAATAAATATGGATATCAATCCCATCATGCAGATTAAACAATGTGAAAATAATGAAGTATTTATTTGGTAACTTTCTAAAAATATACTAACAGCAGCTGCATGTAATAATATTGGATTACTTTTGGGGAATACGTCATTGCATTCTTAAGCATGATTAGTTTTCAAAATCAATTATTAGACAGACTGGATCATTTTTGCTCATGCTGCTTTGTGTTCATCTTGAATTGAACAGATCTAAAAACTTGAAACTCAATTCAGAAAGCAATTCTAGGCATCAGAGACACAAAGACTTGACATTAAGCCATCCTCCTGGCTAAACAATACGAGCTAATAGTCATAACTTTTCTCCAAGGAGCAAATCAACCTACAATCATGTAACCAGTGGTTTCGACATGAGACATGTACCAAGCCTTTAATCTGTTCTTTTTCTTTGGATTATTTGCTATAATTGTTGTGTTCCCTTTTTTGTCAAAAAGAACAACGCTCCCAATTATGAATGCAAGCTCCCTGAAAGCAGCAGATGGGTGGTGAATACGGATGACTTGCGCAGCTGCAGGAGCAACATGTTGCACATAATTGTGCCAATGCAAAATGCTGAGAGCGCTTTTGTTTCTCAGTGGCAGTCATGCTTTGCTATATGCAGCACAAGAACACGGGAAAAAAAAACTGTACGGTGTCCTGAAAGATGCCTACTTGCAACTTCTTTTTTTTTCTTTTTTTTTTTCAATTCCAACTTCGTTTATGGTTATCTTCTATGTCTGTGTTTTGGCAATCCTTAAATTTATTTTAAAGAGGCAACAAGAGCCGTGCAGTTTGACAACTGAAATATTTGTTATAGCCTGAGTTCTTAGCAGCAAAAAATAAATCTCTAAATGGAAAACTCCAAGATGTGGAAGTATTAAAATAAAAAATCCCAAAACATCTGAATTACTTTGGCTTATATGACATTTAAAGGTCCACCACACTCTATGCAGCAAATGCGAATGACTAACTGTGCTATGACACTCTCCCTTCTGAGAATCCTATTCACATAAGTGGAACACTTGATTTTGTGCCTAGAAACCTGTTCAGTCAGACCTGGTTAATAACAACTCTTCAAAGTCTTTCACTTTGCTTGTTAGCTGTGGAAACTAGAAGATAAAAATCAAGAATCAAGGTCGCTTCTCCTCAATCAATAATCTTCAATAGTTTCTCACCTGAAGAAGACTTTTTTTTTTTATAAATAAGAAGCTGGGAGAAATAATTATGAGTGCTCTGTGTCCTACATGCTGCAGACAGAGGTCAGTGTGCGCGCAGGTTGGAATCATAGCAGACAAGCTCACATTTCTCGGTGTTCAGAACAGAGCTAAATATATATACATATATACTTTTTGAAAACTGTGGCAGAACAAATGGGTAAAGGCTGCTGTTTTTTTTAATTAATGTATTTTCATCAGCACATTTTTATTAAACAAATATAATTTTTTTAATCCGTACCTTTGATTTTCAAATTTCTCTTGCTCATTTGGACAATTATATCCTTAGGCATGGCACTGACTATGACTATGCAAATTAACTTCATGTAACGTCACCTAAACCTTAAGCTAAGCTTATAAATGTTTATCATTTGCAGTTGCATCCTGTTACAGCAAAGACTACCATAAAACATAAAAAAAATACATCACCTGCTTAAACTCTGTATATGCCAGGTGCTGTACAAATTAAAGCTTTAATATTGAAATATAGATTTGACGTGATAGTGCTACACAATGTAGTGTATAGTTGTCGATTGAACAATAAATAACATGATTCTCAAAAGGATTTTTGAATAATAAGTTGAAGTCTGGGGGAATCGATTTGTTTTCACCCCATTTTACACCAATATGATCACATAAAATCCAAAGTAACAGAAAACAAATATATGTTGCACTTCTGATCTTTATGAAACTTCTGTGCTTCTTTAGAATTATGCCGATTGTTGTGATTATGCCCTTATTTCATATAATGCCCACAATGCATTAGTCTGTAGCTAAAATGTAACATTTCATTCAACCCTTAGTGATTACTTAAACCTTTTCCAGATTTGACGTCATGTCCAGATGTAAAAAATGGAACTTTGCCATGTAGTGAGCAGGGATACATCTATATTTATGCAGGAAAAGTTATACAAACTCAACACTTTTATCTGCAAAATCTTACAATTTGTCTGGATTACCAGTGGGTGAGATGTTAAATATTAAGGACATTAAGTGCAAGTAACTGATACTGCCAGAAGTTTTATTTAATACCTGGAAGAAATGTAGTGCTCTGTATCAACGTTAGTGGTTTTGAAGTGTAAGCTTCCTTTTACTGAATTTTCATTTCAGAATTTCAGACCTATGTCTTATGTTATAAACTACATTATTCAAACACAGTATTGACAACTGTCCACTGAAGATTTTTGAATGCGTCCCCGTTGTTTTAATACAATTCCACTTGTATAAAATCCTGTCCACACCACCAACTTGAGTTGGCATTCAGGAAACTGTGTGGGCCACAAAATGCGCAGTTGACAATCAGGGAATGCTGGGCTTGTGTACAGTTATGAACCTATAAAGCTGTGTAGGCTGCAGCTGGGCACAGCCTGGTCGTCCTGTGTTAATAGCACTGACTCTTACAGTGGGAGTTCACAATAGAATCTTAAAATTGCTAGATTTTTTTGTCTGTGCCCAAGGGGCCAAACTTTCAGTTTTATGGACAGTTTTCTCTGGGGATAATACTGTCCACAGGGATTATAAAGTGGGCTCATGGAGCTGTGGCTCCCGGTACAGTAGAGAGTCTCCAGCCTATAATGAATAAAATTCATTTTTGCACTGAGGGTGTAAATTCTAGCTCTTGCTATAGATGGGTTGCCTTTCCTGTACGGTAACACCTGTTGACATTAAACTGACTTTTTTTTTTGTCTTGGGAAAAAAAGTATTAAATTACGTGCAGCCTTCAAGTCAGCATGCAACCAAGATGGAACATATTCTATACTTTTCTGCTCTAGTTCCTGTCACTCATAATAGTTACTTCTACAAATCTGAGAATCCCAAAGGATGCAGCCAAGTTTTACCACAAATGAATTACTTTCACCTACACAAAGCTGCCAAACAATTCTGATCAAGAGCAATAAGGAGTATATCCCAAAAGTGAAAAAAAAAAAAAAAAATAGACAAGGCCCTTTTATCACACCAGTTTAACAATATATGTATGAATAGAGGAATAGAAACTCTAGGGGGAATGTATTTCTTCTTTATCAAGTGAAAAAGAAGATAATAAGGAAGAGAGAGAAGTTGAAAAATAGGGTAGAACATACACAGAGACATTTATTAAATTTGACATTAAAACTTCAAATTAAATAAATAAAAAATATTTGATATTGCATTTAGGTCAAACTGTGAGCGATTTATTAGTAAAAAAATGTTAAAAGTCTCACTTTTTAGAATTTTCTGGGAACATCCTATTTTATTACGATGACGAACACACAAACCTCCATAGACTACAAAAGATGAGCAATGCCCATTGGCCCCTGCTTACTATCGCCAAGGACCACAACCTGTTCTTAACAAAACAACACAAAACAAAAAAAGACAACTAAGCTGCTAAATTTAACATATACCAGCTATTTTACTCCACAGACATTTTACCATCTGTGTTAGAAAAATGACTTTTGTAGGATATGCGAGTTGAACCCATGCAAGCTTTGGCCAAGTGTGCAAAAAAAAAAAAAAAAGTATATTGTGCTCCTAGCTTATCTTTTCTTTTAGATCTTATGAACAGTCTTGTCACACGATTGGTCAGCGGATCTCACACAGACATAACCCTACAGTATCATCAAACAGCAGGGATTAGATTTTTGATGCTCAGAACTAATCTTTGTATTTTAACATACCCAGAACATATCAGGATCAAACGGCAAATGGTTAGGCCATCTGTGCTGAGCTCCATAAAATATATGTGGAACAAAACTATCTACAACTCCACACCTATCGTTAAATCAAACCTTCATCCCCTTTGAAGGGAAACACCCACACCTGGGGCTCACCTGCTGTAACAACATCTACTGACCAGACACAATGAAGACATCCAGATTTAACTGTTTACTAGAACGGACTTGACAGACTCATCTGACTTTGTATTTTTGTTCTCACCTTGAAAGGTTTTAATACATTTATCATTTCAACTTATCCAGACACCGGACAGTATTTATTTATTTTTTTTCCATGACAAAAGGTAAAAAGTAGACACAACAGAGGCAGAATCTTCTTATTCACCCTTTAAACACCTGCTGCTGGACTCTATTTCTCTTGTGACTTGCAGACTTTGCTCAGCTGTTTCATACACATCGGTTTGTTCTCATTTACAAAGATCTCCCAAGGTTCCTTTCACATGTGGTGCCCATCCAGGCACAGGTTAATGCTCAGTAAGCAATTATTTGTGTCATCCTTCTGTAAATGTCTAATTATGTAGCTGGAGTTTTAATTGCTGCGCTCTCACATTTGAATAGTTTTGTCGGAATGTAAATGAATAGACTATTGTCTGGGACAGGCTGTAGTTGTACTGATGATGTAGATCAATGAGTTTATTCTTGGCCCTCTTATTTGTTGGATGTTGAAATGAATTAGTACTTGGGTTGACTCTTGGAACTAACTGCAATAAGAAATTCTCTTCAACATACATCAAAACTAAATATCTCTCTTGTTTGAGATCACATAAAACATATTTTCTTTAAAAAAGTTTGATTTACTTCCACTTGTTTATACTATATAATTTTGTACATCAGCCATAAATGCTTTTTTTGGTGTTTATTTTATTAAATAACTGATAGATTTGTTGACAACACTGGCAGTGTGCGAAGCCTTGAATTACATCTTTTTGCTGGAGTATTATAATCTATCACAAGGCAATTTGGTAAAATTCAACTTTTAATATGCGTAGTGGATCTATTTTATGCAGAAAGACATATTAAGAAGTGTTTTTGTTTTTTTGTTGTTTTTTTTTCATATTTTCTCCTGTGGCATATTTGTTAATACATCCTTCAGCCCTGTTTTGCCAGTGGGAAAATATTTGAATTTCTCATGTAACATTTACAAGACTGCAACATAAAGAGATAAGGTTCCTTGATCATTTTTTGAGCACAATCTCTAACTTCTAGATTCTTGTTTTCTGTCATTTAAAATTTTCTCTTCAGTTCATCCCACAGACTTTCTCTGGGATTTAGTTCTGAGGACTGTCATAGACATGGAAATTGTAATCTGTATATTTACGGCCAGGGCTAGCTGTTTGGACGCCTGAAGAGAAAAAAGAGGAATACAATTCCTAAAATAAAAATATCAGAAATGTTAGTTACACCATACTGTACATGCAAAATACACAATGGGTTTTCTAAGAGACATTTTAAATCACATTGAAATGATCACAGTGAAATGCAGAATTCAATGAAGGAATAAACCTCAGTAGTATATGGAAATGCAATAATGATGCTAAGTTTACAACAATGTGTATGGTTATGTAATGAACCTGCACAGTTGACTTGTTTTTGCTCGCTGACAGATTTTCTTGAGTGCTTTAACATGCTTAAAGAAACTGAGATGCATTCAGTTGCCATAATCACTAACTCAGCAGAGTAGAAAACGCTTCTTGCAAATGTGGTAATTGGTTTGACTCATTTTCCCATCCCTTTCGCATAACAGCTAACACAGAAGTCATCCAAGTAGTCCAAACTCCATTGTTATGGCTATAACCAAATAGAAACAACCTGTTCCTAACTGTAAGATGCAGACAAGATCAGCATGAAATCACCGGAGCAACTGTTAAATAAATCAATCTGCAGGCCTTAGAAGGTGTTGCATCTGTGTTCTTCTTTGCTAGCATGAATCAAGAGAGAGTCAGTAGTGGATATTTCATATGATGTAATACATTTAAAAAAAAAATTCTCATTCTTATTCTTTGATAGATCTTATTTACAGTATTTTGTGTAATATCTACAGTATTTCAGTAAGTGTGGTTGATTTCTTACTTTGTATTAAAATGTTTTGCAAGAAAGAAAAAAATTGAGACATTCAATGTAAAAAAAAAAAAGAGATTAAATGATACTAGAATGAAAGCACAGTAGCAGACAGTGCTTTCATTCCAGGGACTTCACTGTGGTTTTTGTGATGTCCCTTTATGTAATATATTGATTGGAACAGCTCATGCACTTGCTTGCAAGTTGTGTTGTTTGAAGGCAATATTTGATTTTGTTTCATATTTATATATTTTATCACAGTTAAACCCCCTATATATATAAATTGCCACTTTGATCATTAGTGCCACTGTTTTGGGAGGCATTCTAACTGTTTTGAAAATGTGGAGTTTGAGTTGACCGCTGCATGAAAGGAATTAAGCAAAACTAGCTAGGCTATTTTGACTAGTACTGTATTTGGCTAGCTGGTGTGGCTCCTACTGGTTACAAATACACTGCTAAATAACTAGCGTAACAGGTCATTTAATTACATTAATTTTACCGTACCTCTGTTTTTGTCACATTTTTCCATCTTCTTCCTCTCTTTCGTTCTTCTCTTTTTTCTTCCTTGGGCACTAGACAACTTGGGAAGCCACTCCTTTCATCCCAACAGAGGGTGACCATAAAGTAGCCATGAAGGGAGGGGGAAACAGGGTACAGGACAAACCAAATGGTGTGCTGGAAGTTGAATAAGATGGGGTCCTCTGCTCTCCTTGACCCACAACATTGGCGGCAGCATCACTAAGAAGAAAATAGGAGAACTGGTACGATTTCAGTTCAATCAGTATGATGCAGCTGTGGTGGTTGCGTCCGAAGAGACGCACATTTCCTGTAATTGGTTCCAATCGAGGCCATACACACACCAGAAGTGAACCAAACCAGAGTTTGCTTGGAAGCAGACCGAGACAACCTCCAGAAGTAGTTCTTGCTCTGGTTGCACCGGGGTTCACTTGAAAATAGTCACATCTGTCCAAAGTGTGCGGACAAACTTTGGTCCATTTAAATCAGAGCAAAGGCATCAGGTGTGAATA
The DNA here is from genome assembly GCA_903067075.1 of Micropoecilia bifurca. Taxonomy (NCBI): domain Eukaryota; kingdom Metazoa; phylum Chordata; class Actinopteri; order Cyprinodontiformes; family Poeciliidae; genus Micropoecilia; species Micropoecilia bifurca. The sequence continues at coordinate 31,080 of CAEGAF010129923.1, forward strand.
AACCCAAGTAACGCATACTGACATCACTGCCCTCAACTAGACTTAACACTGTGCAAAACGTGCTTTTCTACATACTGATTCTTTGCTTCCTGCCAAAGTCACCTCACATCTCTCTATTAGCATCATCTGATCAGGACACACAGTTCTGTTTAACATTTTTGCTGAGTCTAACAAACGTGCCATTTGTAGCAGTATTAAAAAATGCTTTTCTTGGATCACTTTCAAATATAATAATCACTCCAGGATGCTGCTCTGTGGTGCAGTTCTCTTACAGAAAGCTTTGCTGATTTTATTTCACCTTGTTTCCCTTCCTGCTTATTGCATGTGTTGGTGAAATAACTGTGAGTCCTTGTTCTATTGTGATACCTGTGATTTTGCTCAAAGCAATTATTTGTTAACATGGAATAATTTTCTAAACCAAAAAAAAGGAACTTGGGTGAAAATGTTTGGTATGAAACTATGATTCTGCAAAGAGGAATCTATTTTAAAACATTTTTCTCACACCTTTCACATCTGGGAATGCCCAAATGTGTAAATATCGCCAACGAAAATAGGAACCCAACGAATTTGTCACCTTTAAGCAAACTAGGTTAATAGAACTACCATCCACTGAAAATGTCTGTTCTAAAGACAGCCGGTTGATTTCCAGCATCTCTACAAAAGAGATATAAAATATCCCAATGCACATGTCCTCATCACCATTCGTGTCTGTATTTACACACTCATTACATTTTGATGCAATGCCCCCAGCTGTTAATCGCATATACAATTTAGTTCAATAAAACTCTCATACTTCAAGCTATTGATTTAGTATGAGTACCTGCCAAAAACAAAATGCCCTGTCAGCAGCAAGCACAGTGGTTCAAATGATTTGTTTTGTTTTCTCTATCCACTTCATCTGACTTTTATGTCCTCTCACAGCTAAATGTGTTTTGCACATGTCCTGTGATGATGCTGATTCAAGTTAACTGCAGGTGTTTTGTTTGGTTTTGTTTTTGGGTTTTTTTTTTGTTCTTGGAGAATAAACACCTCAGTGAATATCTGAAAGAAATACTAGACGCTCTTGCCATGAAATGCATTTTTTTATGTGCTGTTATTATTATTATTATTATTATTATTATTATT
>CAEGAF010129938.1:0-13318 GCA_903067075.1 Micropoecilia bifurca
CACACACACACACACACACACACACACACACACACACACACACACACACACACACACACACACACACACACACACACTTCAGGACCACGTTGCAACACGGCTCAGAGCGTCACGCCTTGTTGCATGAAAGCAACTCCAGATGGTCCGCGCTCAGCAGCACAAACAGATGGACGCATTTACACGTTAGCATTTTTTCTGAAGCCGCACCTGGATGCAGAAGAAGGAAGCAGAGAGAACCCTGGGTAATCACCGTCCCACATATATCCTGTCCTCTCCGGCGGTTATCTTTGAGGCCTCAGTGTGTGTGTGCATAAGATTAATAAAGAATGTGCCCACCTACACAACGACAGTTATTGTTCTGGTTAATTATAAATGTCTCAAATAACATATTTATGTCAAGGACATTCAAAGGCTGTTGGCAAAAAAATTACTTATGTGTGAAGATGAAAATCAGACAACATATCCAACTATTTGCCATGTGGGAAAAAAATGGTCAAGTTAAAAGTTGGGCTGAAACAATTAATTGAATTATTAACCGTGATTAAACCAATTAATCACGATTAATCAAATTAAACAGGATTAATTGATTATTGAAATAATCTTCAACTAGTTTTGCAATTGATTAATCTGGAGTACACAGATTGAAAAAAAGGCTGATAAACCAACACATTCAGAGCAGTAACTATGCCAAAGCTGCACAAAATATACATTTTTAATTTAAGATAAAAAACCTTTGTCTGGAAATATCTTGGTCAAATTCACTCGACATTGTATAAAAAGGTTTACAAAACGCTTGATCCAATAATTGATTAATCTTCAGAATAACTGATATTACAATATTTTACTTAAGTCAAGACGTCTGATTTGTGAAGAAGAGGGAGCCATAAGTCACAAATTTGTAAACACCTACAAATTTGTCTTGTTTAAAACAAAGTCAAACAAACAAAAAAGAAACATGTTTTAAAACATCCTGCTTTACTTAACCAAGTTTAGGACCAAAACCACAGCAAGAAAAAGTCACTGGATGTTTGTGGCCCGATTTACTAAGAAGTGTATTAAAACCAGATAAATATGGTTTATCTGAATACTTTGTGTTTTAACTTCAATTCTTTTATTTTTAACCTCCAGCTGGAAAAGCTCATTTGTACTGTTTTTGTTTGCTGGTCAAAGGCCACGAGACGCCACTTTGAGGGCGTCATATGGCCCCCGTGCCTCTTGTTTGACACCTCTGAGTTAGAGTGCAGCTTTGTCAGACAGAAGCTACAACATTGTTTTAGTGGCTCAGACAGTTTCATTTGGTGAAAGTTCATAAGCATTAAAATAAAACTAGCATCACATTAACAGTCATACGACCTTAACCTGAGATCAAGCGTTTCTCCGCCAACACCCTGTGGTTATAGTCGCACCTGGGCCTTCATGCAAATAGCACAATTCTGTAATTAGATCGACTCACATGATGCTTATTTTCATGCTCTGAATGATAGTGAAGAGATGGCCGCTTTGAAGAGTTAATCTAGCACCAGAACCTGATGTCAGGATGTAAATATTCACATTTAACTCGGCCGCTCTTCAGACGTCACACCTTTTCATTTTAACTTTCTGTTGGGCTATTGCTACATCGTGGTCTTATAAAAGGTCTCTTGAATCATTTTATCTCTAGACATTTCCTGCCTGATGTAATTGGGTATTTTTACGTATGGAAATTATAACACAAGAAAGAAGCCAAAACAGAAAAGGTATTTTAGATACGTGACTCGGCAGCTTGTAGAATATCCTCAGGCTAAAATAATCTAATGTAGTTGTTTTCTGTGTAACTTAATCAGTCTCTGGAATGTGTTTTAGTAGACTTAAGGTTAGACATCATTTTAGAACCTCGTGAAGACCAAGGCTGTGTCCAAATTCGAGTGCTGCGTCCTGCAAAGGCTGCATTTGAAGATCGATTGGAAATTTAAAAGCTCCTCAAAAGGATTCGAAGGACGGGTCGGGGCAATATTAACAATGGTCGACCCAGTGGGAGATGGAACAAATAACTATCATTTCCATTCTTGTCATCAATATTTTTTGAAGGGCAGAAACGTAATAATACGATTGTGTGCAGTTTTTATTTCAGTTTTATTTATGGTTATTGGTTGCCGTGTTTTATTTTGGGTATTTAAATCATCTGCCAGTTCCAGTCTTGGTGAGGGTGAACCTACATTATTATGCCGCTATTAATATATTACTAGAAACATCATCATTTATCACAATAAGTACTGGGTTAATGTATCATCCAGCAAAATTTGTCACTGCGACAGGCCTATACATACGCAGAGGTAATGGTGGGAATAAATCTGAAGTCTGGTCCGGCAATTTCACACCAGCTCACTTCTGCTCCTATCTAACTTTGCTTCTAGCTGACATGATGACAGAAAGCAGAGGTGTAAATACCTAGACCTGATTTCTAGACTAGACTGTATTCTCACGGTATTTTAGTTCAGTCACATATATGACTGTAATCACCCAGAATAAACACAGCACTTTGAGACACAATGAAGGTCAGAAGCGTTTTTACGAGGCCTTTAGCTATTATCAGACAGTTGAGAAAAGGGAACGTCCCTCTGATTGGAGCTCATATGAGGATCTGCAGCTGTTTTTCATTTCGTTCCCTTTTGGCTGGATTTTCCCAGCTGGTCAAAAGGTTATAAAAAAACCACTGACCTTCCTGTCACAAGCTTTTCTCTCTCTCTCTGGCTGTCATCCTGCTGCGTTAGTAACTGTAGGGGCAAACCTGAACTCTGTGATTAATGTAGTAGCAAGGCCTGTTGGGACTGCAAACTGCTGCTAGAGTAAGCAGGGTTTCCCCCCAAAATCCATTTCATTCACTTTAGCTGCTGTGTCATAATCATAATGACATGTATATCAGTATGATGCTTTGTCTTCGTGGCTATTGTTGGCGCTAAACACGTGCAAACTAACACCTGCCACCTGCGTTATTGTTCAGGGTTGAGTGTCTTGTTGTTTGGCCCCTTGGAGGAAGTGATCATTGTTAGCTGTTGTTTCCTCAGGGTGAAAAAGACGAAGCTTTCAGCTGGTTTTGACTGTGGCGTGTCTTTAACTCGTTCAGGATCTACTCGGCTTGGAAAACCCATCTCTGGACCTGAGAGGCATTTTAACTTCACTCTATCTAAATAAGACCAGTTGATCTTTTGAAAAAGGACGATAATGTTTTTGACAGTAAAGCATAAGCTTTGGCATCAGTCTTATTCCTGTTTCGGTAAACTATGGGTTTGTAAAGTAGTATTTTTCTTTTCCGTGTGTAATGCTGATAATTTACCAAAATAAAGTGAAACTGAACTGAATATCTACAGTGGGAAATTTTGCTGTGATTTTTAAAGAATCACAATTTTATTTCTGTTAGAGAGAAAAACAAAACTGGGAAAATGAAGATGATAGGTCCATTCTCTTTTATGGGACGTAAGCAAAAAAGCACACAGTTTCCAAACTAATAAAAGAAAAAACATATCTAAATGTTAATTGTATTTTTTAGGACTGGGCAATATGGCTGAAAAACATACCATAATATATGGGTTTCATATCAGTGGATATTGATAATTATTGATTAGCTTTTTGTTTAAATATCTGACATACTCCCAATCTGATGGTGTGGCCTATCCTGTTTTATCCACAGTTTCATCTTGAACTATTGTACTCATTTTATGTTTTTATTTTTAAGCAGTTATGAGGCACCTGAAACTGCTGCGCAACAGGTCGTTGCTAGGTAACCAAAGAGCGAGTGAGTCGCTAGGTAACCAGAGAGAGTGAGTTAGTTGATGCCACCAGCCTGGCCGTTAAAGGTTGAATAGCTAAAGCCTTTCTGCCTACATCCCCCAGAATGCTGTGCGGTTCTGGATTGGCGTTCATTGACATTGTTTAATGTTGCAGCTGATATATTCTCTATTCATAGTGATTACTTTAGCAAATTTGTTGTCATGTTTAAAAAGCCGCCATTTTATTTTTATTACACTTTAAAAGAAAAAGACAAACATAAAACATTTGGAATAAGAAGAGTATAGCTGCTAAAACCTGGATTTATTATATTTATATTTAAAAACATCAGATGGTTAAGAGCAGTTAAGAGCCATTGTAGAAGATTCAAAGAGAAGCAATATAGATGTTGTGGATTTAATTAAACAATCTAAACTTTAAAATCAGTGGAAGAAAAATGATGTACTCCTTAAGATTTAGTAACATGTATTGAACATTTTGACAGAAATTCTATCTTATCAGCCTGACAGCATTTATGTTGCTGTCAGGTATCGTTCCCTGTAGAATCACTTGGCTGTCTTAAACAACATAAATGTCGTTATGATTTCCAACTGGTTCAACCTTCCAGATTAAAGCCAGTTTTGAATTTTAGGAAGTGACTTGCGGAGTACAGAATGACTAATTCTGAGAGTGGTCTCTGCCTGCTGATTCAGACAACTGTCAACCTGCAAAAACAAATGCAGTTACATCTGATTTATCACCACATGCCTCCTACGTTAAGCCTCAGGCAGCAAACGAAAGGCACACTTATCACTCAGACCGATATATTCAGAATAAACTGAAGTTTTCACTCCCCATTGTTTGTGGTCTAACCTACATTGTGTCGCCGACCCGTTATCTCTGAGTGAAGACAATTTCTGACTCTTTACCAACTACCTCTACTCACATCCAATGCGATCTGTAAGTTTCAGTTTTGGTTTAAAGTAGCCCAGTTTGCAGAAAGCTTTGGTTTTCCATTGTTTGGATAGATGAAGGAAAAAAGGAAGTGTTATGTTGCTTCAGCATTTTCAGATAAAAAAAGGTCAATTATGGGGAAAAAGTGCATGTTTCACTGTTTTTACCATAGAGAGGACTAATTAGTGGATATGAGAACTTCTTGCATTTTGAATACTACCTAAGAGCAGCGGCACTTGAAAAGGTTTTCCCAGTTAGTTATACAAACAGTAATCTCTGTAATTAAATAGCAATAAAATAAATACCTGTTCTGTATTAGAAAACTAACCTTTAACAAAATAATTCCTGTCCTTTCAAGTCACATTGGATTAAATAAAAAAACAAAATGATATTCTGTGTAAATGAATAATAATATTTTAATATGGTAATAAAATTAGATTTTATTTTATTATACAATTTTTTTTTAATAAACAAAAAAGTGTTCACTTTAGTGTTTAATTTCTTCTTTATCCTCCCTCCTCTTCACCCAAAAACTGCCAAATAAACATTAAACTCTTTGCAAGAAGTGAAATTATATTACACAAACAGAATATCTGCAAGTGACTGAACAGAAAGCTGGTTCCTCTCTGTTCACTGGGTTAGTGACGGTGACAAAGTTGAATCAAGTTTAGCATTTTGTGAGGGAAGTGCAAAGACAAACTGCAGTCTTAAGCAATTCAGAGATAAATGTTATGCTTTTGGCCTACAGTCTTAACTCGAATTGTCTCTTTTCCTTTTTTGTGTCTATGAGATATTTCGTCATAGACAGAAATACAAATTTTAGCTTTGCATATGGCGCATTTGTCCCGACTGGGATGACATGAGGGAATTTTCTTGTGTAATGTGACACTTTTGGCAGTTTTATCACATCCCAAGAGCCGAGAATAGAAAGACCATAGAAGTTAGCTTTGGTTTTGGTGACTGTTGATGCCACATAGTTTAAAAAAGATCAAGCAAAACTGAGTGACGTCCTGATGGCAGATGATCTATCCTTCCATACACCAGATCACTGGCACATTTTAGACAATGACTGGAGTCCAACAGTGGCTCCTTCTGCTTTGACAAATGGATTGTATCAATACTTTCTTCACTGAGTCCTTATTTGTTTTCCACCCATCAGAAATGGAAGAAAAACTGGTTCGTCCTTTACCCTGCCAGCCAGAACGGCATCGCCCGCCTGGAGTTCTTCGACTCTCCCTCAGGTGGAGGCGGCTCCGGCGGGAGCTCGGTAAGCGGCTCCAACGAGAAAACCAGGAAGCTGGACAAGAAGATCATCCGCCTGTCGGAGTGCATCTCCATTCTGCCTGCTCTGACCGAGAGCTGCCCCAAAGACAACATGGCGGCTTTCTGTGTGGAAACAAATGACAAGACCCACGTGTTTGCAGCAGAGAAGAACACTGCCAAGGACTGGATGGACACCATGTGCGACATTGCTTTTCAGGTATTTTTACCATTCTGCTCTCACCTTTTGTTGAAAACAGGACGACCAGTTCACTCGTTTAGTTGCTAAAGGAAACAGGAGCGTGACAAAGACGTGGGTGGAAATGTTTTTTAGGACTTCCTGTGCATGTCTGCTCTGTTTGATGTCTCCCCTGTTCTCTAGTCTCTGAGCCTTACTGCGATCAAACACAGACAGAAAATTTGTTTAATAGGAATTACTGGAAACTCTTATTGGGTGTGTTACCCACACTTGCAGTGTTTTCCAGTCCAGTAGATTTGGTTTGATTAGGACCAATATTGCGTTTTCAACTGGCACAGTTCGCTTTCTGTGGGAAACGGCCCAAACTCTTTGGAAAAAACTGTTGCCTTTCTTCCTGAACCACTGAAGGAACCGACACAAAAACCTTTGAAGAAGACATGAGCTCAACTTCCTTCTTCACAAAATGTAAACAAAAATGGAGTGTTGTCAGATTTTAGCGGTTGTAGGATTTCTCTTTGGTCTTTGGTAAAAGACCACAAGTCATTTCTCCCACCAGCTCGAGACTCGTAAGTTTTGCTTTGGTTGTATCGACCCACAATACCCTGCGCTGTAGTCTGCTTCCTGCTTTTGGAGCAGTCGAACCGCACCAGAGTTCACTTCAACTAAACCAAGATCTAGGCTTTTAGGTGGACCAGAGTTTGCCTTTTTGGTCCGGATAGAGTTCACACCTCCCCAGATGAACCAAACTTTCTAGGCAAACGATTACAGCGACATTCGCAGGGCTGGTGTGAAGGAACCCTTGGATGCCCAGTGGATATCCTTGGCATAGTTTCATGCACACCGTGGGGTAAACGGCTTACTCCTTTGTATCAATGTGGACCAATAAGATGACTAACATGATGTCTTCTCTCTGGTTGAGCAACAGGGAGGGACCGGCAGCAGCCTGACGGACTGTAATGGAGGACCTCAGGACCTGCAGATGTCTGAGAACCTCATCTACTACTCCAGGGATGAGGGTGAGGATGTTGATCAGTGTAGCCTTGCGACCTTTGGTTGGAAACTACAGCACGATCCCTAAAGGACGTTATCTCTTGACAGTGAATGAGTTCTGGGTGACGGTTCAACGCACAGAGGCGTCTGAACGTTGCGGTCTCGCAGGGAGCTACTGGCTGAAGGCAGAAAACGAAGCGCTGATTTTAAAGGAGCCCAAGACGAAAAGGAACGTCCTGGTGTGGCCCTACAAGCTCCTGAGGAGATACGGCAGGGACCGGGTGAGCGCCTGACCAAACAAACCGAGCAAAACGAACAAAAAACCTTTAGAGGAAGCTTGTTGGTTGCAGCAGTGATCATAAGGAGGAAGCATAAATAGCACAGATGTGGTCAGATTATATTTAGCACCTCCTGTTTGTGGTCGTTTCTGTCACATTGTTGTTTCAAGATAGAATTTGTGATCTAAAACTGACAGATGACCTTTAAAGCTGGTTGTTTGGTTTGTCTGCACATAGTTTTTGTTGACCTGCCAATAGCAATTTTAGCCAATTTGTAGTTGACTTTAAGAGTTACATTATGGGAAAATTTTACAGGCCATCTTGCTATGGGCAGCCATGAATTATTTATATCAGTGGCAAACGTGATGCTACATCATGAGCATCAGTCATCAGTATCTTACATTGATTAGCATGATTGTGTTTATTAAAACAGCAGTGCCCATGTGTAAATTTAAGAGTTGTGATCCTCAGGTTTCAGATTTGTCTCTACTCCATCAAACCTAATTCACATGCATTCTCACCTGAGGAGGGCATCATTTTGTTTAAGTCAGGTATATGGAAGCCGGGAAATGCCAAAAACATGCAGGACAGAAAGCTGTGTTTCCATTGCAAATGTGGCAAAACTTTGTAAAACTTTGACATTAATGTCAGAAGACATGATTTCGCAATGCCATTTAATAAGAAACTTGGTTAAAATCACATGTGACTAAGTTTGTTTGAAGGATGAAATATCAACTTTGTTGAACTCCACTAAGCCTCTTTATCTACTGAAAGTCTTGCTTTCTCTCGCTTTTCTGCAGCCTTAAAAAACTTCTGATTCCTCCATAACACATTGTTTTTTAATGTAATTTTTTAATGTAGTGTAATTTTGTTGTTTGTGCAGGTGGCTCCACTTCTGCTTTGCAAAGATGTTTGGCTGCAATCAGATGTATAGATGACACATCTGTTTTGCAGCCATTTTTACATGCAAGTGTAAACACAGAGTTAGGGGGCGTGGCCAGCAGCAGTTTATTTGAATTTAAAGTGACAAGGTGCCCTGTCACTTTAACAGCTCCTTGTGAAAGGAGCTCAAAAGCTAAAATCTCGTTATCTAAGAATAATTTTGTACAAAAAATGTAGTTAACATGTTTCGTGTCACCCATGTGTCATAACCTGTTCAAGAAAGCTTCATAAATCTGACTCCATTTTGTCTTTTCTTTCCCCAGGTGATGTTTTCGTTTGAAGCGGGACGCCGCTGCGACTCCGGCCCTGGCAACTTTACCTTCGAGACAAAACAAGGCAACGAGATCTTCACACTGGTTGACTTGGCCATCCAGTCTCAGAAGGCTCAGGCCGAGGACCGCCACCTCAGCGGACCCCAGAGCTTGGACCCCGACTGCCCTTTGTCCCTCCAGTACATCCGGAGCGGCGTTCCCGGCTGCGGCGCGGCGGCGGGAAGCGGGGACAGCAGTAGCTGCAGCAGTCGGGAAGCGGACGGCGATTCCGGCGGCAGCAAGCCGGGCTCGGCTGACGGAGTGCTTGGGAAGAGGGAGGGCGGAGACGGAGTCGGACGAGGGCAGGGGGGGCACAAAGGGAGGAGCTTACCAGAACCGCCGGCACCCAGAGGATCGGCAGGGAAAGCTGCAGCCTCGCTCGATGAACAGGCGAGTCTTTACTCTGAGCCAGCAGACTCGGTGCGGCTGCTTGTTCCCATTTGCGACGGCCTTTACTCAGACCCAGTGGACACCATCAAGGGTCAGAACCAAGCCTCGCCTCCGGTGCCGACGCCACGCCTTCGACCCGTGGGCGACGACTCCTGCGGAGGAGACCATCACCACACGGGAAGCAACCAAAAGAAAGCTCCCGACCTGTATTCGCATTTGTACGACCAGATCGGCGTGGACCTGAGCCAGAAGGCGGGAGCCCTGAGTCTGAACGGGTCGGCCGGAGGAGGACGAGGCGGCGGGAAGGGGGGGATCAGCAGCAAGAGACCCCCAGGCGGTCACGGGGAAGGGGCGTCACCCCCGCCTGCGCCCTCTGCGGACCACATATATGACGAGCCAGAAGGCTGCGCCAAAGGAAGCAGCAGCCTTCCCGTCAGCCTGGGGATGAGCGTTTACGACGAGGCCCGGTTGGAGCCTCCGTCCGGACCGGACGCCGCCTACAGCACCGCCTCCCACGGGAAGCCGGCGGAGCCGCAGAAACACTCTCCCAAGCTGCCGGGCCCGAGTCGCGGGACGCCGCAACCCCCGACGCCCAAGTTCCCCAAACCCGCCACGGCTCCGAAGCCCAACAAGGGCGCCTTCGCTCGGAAGGAGCCGGTGCCGCTTCCCGCTGGGAAACACGGCATTTCCGGTAGCAACGTAAACAACAACAACAACGTGTGGAGCTCCGGAGGAGGCGGGACGGAGCTGTACAGCAGAGTGTCGAAACAGAAGCCTCCTCCATCCGTCGTGTGGTGTCATAAGAACCTCCGGGCACCTGATATCATTTATGACAATTTGGGAGACATTTGACCGCTCCTGCAAGACGCAGATCAAAAAACAAATCTTTTCTTTCTCTCGCTGAAAAACGGAGCGACGCTCCGGAGCAGAACGGCGGTTGGGCGGCCGCTTCGGGATTTTCTCGTTTCACATTTGTTCCATCCGCGCGGACTGCAACGATTATCTGAGACGGTCAGCTGGTTCGGAGGAGATTAGCTCACAGCTATGAGGAAACCACATTACGGGCGCAATTTGAAATGTGGCGAGCGGCGAACGCTGGGCCACCCTGTGTGCGCGTCGTACGGAGGGAGCGTGTTTGCATGGGCAAAGCCATAATTGGCATAGCAAGCCACAGTGCGGCCGGAGCCAGAGCCACTTCACTGGAACACACACACACACACACACACACACACACACACACACACACACACACAACACCAGAATGGATTTGTCTTCACTTTAACAAGCTGAGAGAAGGAAAGTGGCCTGGTTCCTCTTTTCCTACAAACTCCTGCTGCGCTTATGAAAAAGACAGACATATTTTTGCACTGCGTCTCTTCTGCGTTTAATGTGAAACAGAATGTGAAGGTCAGGAGTCGATCTTTGACTCCAGCAAAAGGAAAGCTCTTTTTTTTTTTCTGGGCTCCCCCAATGAAACGGGGGACGGCTTTGGGTTTTGGAAACACAAAATGGGTCAGAATCTCTCTGCATGTTTTGTTGGTTGGATTTTAATCTGAATCATGAAAAACTAAACAAAACAAAAAACAACTGGGTTATAATATAAAACATTAAACAGAATTACAAGCATTTCAGAGCATATTTCAAATGATAAAAACTTAAAATCATTGAGAAGAGTTGACCACTGCCTTGCTTTCTCATATTTTGACATTCACTGTCCCTGTCTGGTATTTTTGATTGTTTTCAGCATCAATCTCACATGCGATACATTTATTTATTCTTCTTTTTGACTATTCTTTGTGTAAATGTTAAAGAATGTGTGTATTTTATACACTCTTGTTTATTTGTGTTTGTTTCATTTGGAAAATAATCAGGGAAATTTCAGAATTTTAAAAATTTGTTTTCATATTAGTATCAGTAAAAAACAAAACATCCTAGGCTCCAAAACTATATGATTTATCTTACCTTAATGTTGCACATGTAAAGTAATGGGCAGGATTTTTAACATGCGCTAAAATGTTTTTAAAATATGTGTCACAGTCCAAACCCATGAAAACATTTGCTGTGAGTTTAACTTCCCTTCATTTACAGTTGGGGACCATCACAGTTAAAATCCACCAACAATTCCCTATAAAAATACCTAATTTAGTCGTTTAAACACCAAATAACCTGCTTCAAGAGGAAACCATCTTATTACCATGGCAGAACCTGACATCTACCGACTTCCTTATTTCCACTCTGAGCAACAACCAATCAGCATGAAGGGAAATGAATGAAGCTTTTTTTTTATTGGCTGCCTTTGAATGCCAACCAATAGCGTTTCATTTGTTTCAATAGCTCATCAACTAGCATCGAGTCTGAGCATTTCAGGTTCCCAGCTGCTTTTATTTTCATCAGAAGAAAAATTTAACATTTTTAATATATTATCATTAATAAACACATGAAATTATGGGTAAGAAGAAACTACAAATTGGCCTGTTTATTTCATATTCTGACGCTCTCCTGATCCAGTAAAGGATCACTCAGTGACGTCACTCGCCGTACAGGGAAGAGGTTTGTTTTTATTTATTTATTTTCCCAATGAGTTCATGAAGCAATAATAATAATTATATAAATGATACAAAGGTATTTTAAAAAATACTTTTTACTGTCCAGGTTTTATATTTTTGTGAATTTTTATTTTATGGAATAAAATAAAATATACAGAACAACCGAAAATGCACTGCCTTGAAATATATGTATGTAAATTTTACTATTTTAAAACATGAAAAAAGTCATATTTTTATACTATAAAAATCTAAACAGAATACATTTTTTCCTGCTTTTAGACCTCAAATTTTAACAATTTTTTTTATTTAGTAAAATATGAAATATCCACTTGTTTTAATGGTGAGATAATCCAATTACCAAAACATGCCTGGACCCAAGAGCAACTTTCTGCACAGGAATCCTGAATGTGTCTGTCCATAGATGAACTAAATATGAAACTAATCAAACCCAAGCTATGTGTCAGTCTGTGTGAATACGTGTCACAAACAGCTGTGCTGTCTGTAAATGTACCTGATAATAAAAGTGTCTCTAAACTGTTTTATTTATTTTTTTGTTTCTCTAAACCGAGTCATTAAACTGGTCGTAATTTCTTCCCCTCTGTGGTTCTGGTCCAATCAGAATCTGTTATTCGTATTTTAAAAAGGACTTTTCTGTGCCGGAGCGACCGGGACAGTAAAAACAGTCTGACCTCATCCTTCACTTCTCTTCCTCTGCTCTGTTCTTGTTGTTTCAGTCTGTTTCCAACCACTTAATCACACCGTAAAAGCGTAGCCTCCAAAAAAAAGAAGGAAAAAAGACCCAAACAAAGACGTTCTTTCTTACTTTTCTTCCTTCCTTCTCTGCTTCTAATTGTGTTGTTTGGTTGCTGAGGCGACAGATAATGGTGGCTGGTTTGCCATGTCGGACCTGCTGTGCATTTTAACTGCAGAGTGATGCCCTTAGGAAGACGAATACGAGGGAAAACAGTTTTAGATCCCTGATTTAACGTGATGAATGCTGTCTGGATGGATGAACTTGTCTGTGTCGTCTTGGCTCACAAACAGGTACAGGCTGTTCCACTTACTGCCGTCTCTCTCTCTCTCTCTCTCTCTCTCTCTCTCTCTCTCTCTCTCTCTCTCTCTCTCTCTCTCTCTCTCTCTCTCTCTTTTTCTCTTTTTCCTCTTTCTTTCTGCCCTTTTTCTTTCCCTCACCTGCTGCTAGAATACTTCCAGCTCCGGAAAAGTAACTGATTACATCTCTGCTTCTCTCAGACAGAGAGGGAAGAAAAACAGAAAGTAAAAAGAGCTTCTGTTTTTCTCATTAAACTATCTTTGAACTCATCAAAGGAGGAAAAAGGAGCGTTGGGTGAAAGGGGGACTGTGCTTTTTTTTTCTTTCATTTGCGTCGACACTTCCTCTTGGAACGACTAACAAGCTGTTTACCCGTTTACAGGTCCTGTGTGTTTCAGTATGGAGACTTTTTTTTTTTTTGCAAATTAGGGTAGTAAAACCACTGTTGGAGCTATTTATTCTTTATTTTTCTTTATCCATTTGAATTTTGTTAGTTTATTCATAAATGTATATTTTTTGTATTATTTACAGAACTTATTCGTAAATTAATTATTGATTTAATTTGCCTCTTGTTTTCTTATTCTTATGTTTGAAGCAAACAGGAAGTGATGTGGATTGGTCCACCTCCTATAAATGTAGGGGCCTGGTAAAGGA